>RJWT010037206.1:0-13103 GCA_004365215.1 Cuniculus paca | reverse complement strand
TCTTCCACAGAATTTGTGAAGGAGCAAAAGACTCCATTCCAGATCCACTCCAGAGTTGCTGTGAGAAACTTCCCCACTGACTCTTTCCCATCTCAGTAAAATGGCAGTGTTAAGAAAGCTTTATGCAAGCAAGGTCTAAAAGAAAGACCCACCTAGAATATTTGACTCCGCTTCTGACTTCTTTCTCTGTACTTAATTTTCAAAAATTTCCCTTACAATTCTCTTTTATGTGTGAAATTCTTATAGGTTGATTTTAAAGGACAAAACAAAACAAAAGCTACCTGTGTTGGTTTACTATGGGATGTCAAAGACAACAACATACTACCTGTTCCTGGGCAGTAGCCTTCTGTATTAGGATTGGTGACAACCTTTCCTGGTGCTAGTTTGTTAATACTGTTGGCATGTGGCCCCTCTAAATCTAAGGGTAGCTTAGGGTTGTAGTTGCAACTGCAAAACATGGTGCTATAGAGCAAAACCAGGGAGTTGTGTGCGAAGCATGCTCTTCACCACTGAGTTACACCTCTAGTCTACATTTTCCTTGTTTGTTTATTGTACTGGGGGTTAAACCCAGAGCCTTTGCACTGAACTATATCCTTGGCCCTTTTTTTTCTCCCCATTTTGAGAACAGGATTTTGCTAGTTGTCTAAATTACCCAGGCAGCTTCCTGAGTACCTGGGATGACAGGCATGTGCCAGTGCACTCAATGTAGGTTTTTCTTTAGATGGAGTGTAAAGGGCTTATCATGCTTTGAAAGTATGTAGGTTTTCTTTTGCATCATTTTTTTTTGGTGGAGGGGGTGCATTGAGGAGTGAACCCAGGGTGTCACATTCTAGGTAAGTGCTGTGCCACTGAGGTATATCCCCAGTCTCTAATTAAGTTTTTATATGCTATTTTTTTTGATCACTTGGTGTACAAAAATTTTCAGTGAGTCTCAAGACTCATGAGAAATGAGAAATCCAGCTGGGCATGATGGCTCACGCCTGTAATCCCAGCACTCGGGAGGCTGAGACAGGAGGATCGTTACGAGTTCAAGACTAGCCTGGGCTACAAAGTGAGCTCAAGGCCAGCCTGAATGGCATAGTGAGTCTCAAAAAGACAAGGGCTGGGGATTTGGCTCAGTGGCCTAAGTGCCTGCTTGGCAAGCACAAGGTCATGAGTTCAATCCCTGGTGCTGCAAAAAAAAAAAAGAGAAATCCAAAATCCTGATTTGTCTAGTGGTTTTAGAAAGCTCCAGTCTCATATTTGTTTTGCATTATTTATTTATCTTTTTGAGACAAGGTTTTGCTATACAGTTCAGACTGGCCTTGAACTCACTTTGGAGCCCAGGCTGGCCTCAAATTTACAGTGATCCATTTGCCTTAGTCTCCGGAGTGCTGGAATTACAAGAGTGTGCCCTCAAGCCCAGCAAGTTTTCTGTTTTTATATGTTAGTAGTTTCATTCAATTTTCTTTAAAAAATAACCAAACGCTTACCAGTGAAATGGGTGAATGCAGAGAATGTACCTACAGTGTTAAGAGTGTGAGAGATGAGGAACTTTTTCCTCTTGTTAGATTGACCCTGGATGTTATGCTTATTCAAAACCTGCCACATTTCAGACAAAGCTGGACCTCTGTTTTACTTTTACAGTGTTGGGAATCAAGCCCAGGGACTTGTGCATGCTAAGGGAGAGCTCTACCACTGAACCTTATTTTATTTTAGTTTTGGGAGAGGTGGTGGTGAGGGTGATTATTATTTTATATAGGTACAAGATTAGCTAGTTGACTTATGCTTATGGCTATTTTTTTATAGTGCCTTTCCTGTGAAAAAAAGTCGTATTGAGAAATTAACATTTCTCCAAATGGGTTCCTTTATTATCATTTTAAAATGCACATTCTCTCAATTTGTTTATTAAGACTTTCTGATGAGTGGAAAAGGGATCAAGAAAAGCTCTTTTGTGCACCCACAAAACTTGAGATCTCCCGGTTCTCTCCTTCAGGATTATAGGTCCTTGCCTGGCACAATTTTACCGCGAAGAGCTGATGAGAGTCATTCGGACTCCATTCCACTTTTCTCAGTGTCGATCCAGTTCGTATCTTACCGCTTCTGCCTGGGAGCCGGGAAGAAAATGCATTGCCTTGACTCTCGCTTCAATCCACTTTCCTCGCTTAATATGCAGCCCAAAGTTTTGCAGCTTGCTGTCAGATGGTAGTGCTAGACTTTCACACTGATCCCAAAGCCTCCGCTGGGGCTGTTTCTTAACACGGAGTTACAAACTTTAAGAAACAGACAGCTCCAGACGGAAATCCACGCCAGGCTTTGAACTCTGCTTCTGGCTTCCGTCAACTGACACAGTTGCCCTTTTGCTCAAACTCGCAGCTCCAGTTAGCACTCGGGAGCGCTCGCTCGGCTGGGCGTCTGCCTGCGGGAACCACAGCTCCACGCCGCGCTGACGCTCCACACCTCAGCCGGAGCCCAGCGCGGCCCGCCCGGGGGTCCTCGGGCTTCAGCCGGAGTGGGGGAGCCGGGGAGGCGAGCCGCAGCTTTTGTTTGAGTTTTGGTATTTCAGACGTCGAGGGAAAACGAACGGCGTGAGAGGAAGGACCGTCCCTCCCTCCGAACGTGGCCCTCTCCTAGCAAAGCCTCCAGGCCCCGCGTGCATATTTTGCACTTGACTGTGTGGGGTTTTCATAGGTCACTGCCTTAGGCTTGGGCCTAATCCACAGCACGCTGTGCAGCCCGATCAAAGGAGAGCACATCCTCTGCCATTTTCAGCCGCTCGGTCCCGGCAGCCCTGCCCCCCTCCTTGGCGGCGGCAGCAGCCACTGGAGTTTCTGCGCCCCGAAACTCCACCTGATCCCCGCGGCCGGAGATCCAGTCCGCGTTTGCCGAATGCCGTGCGGTCGGGCTCGGTGATAAGAACTCTCCTGTGAGGAAGAGCGAACAAGACTTTAGTCCGGTTTCCATGTCAACGATTCAGTCCATATTTGCCATCAGGCTGTTGGTAGCAGAGGCGCTTTCGCGAGGGGGAGCCGCTGTCCTAGTCCTAGTTCTCTAATCTGCGCCGGGATTCCTGAGCTGCCTGGGTGTGGGGTTAAAAGGCAGGGGCCTTGGGGGAGAAAACCCCACCGAGGGGAGGACCCACGGCCCCGAGCCGGGGTCTCGCTGCTCGGGCCAGCCACGTGCCCGGCTCCTCCCCTCCCCCTCCCGCGTCTCCGGTGCCCCTAGGGAAAGCGGATGGGCCAGTTTCTAAGAAAGTTCCTCAGCCCAGCGGTCCTATGTTAAAGGTGTGGGTCTCTAAAGATAGGAGCCGGAGAATCCCTAAGGGATTTGATCTCTTTAAAAAAAAAAATGTGAAAGAAATCCCACGTTAACACCTCCGACCCAGGTGGGTTGATTTCTGTGCACTTTTACCTTACGGCTAGATTAAAGTGACTTTCTTCTTCAAAACACCGTGCCCACGTGTAGGGAAAAGGAGTTTGGCGCTTTCCATACTTCACAGCTGTTGAAAGCGATGAGGGCTTTCTTTGGCCAAATTCATTCTGGTTTCCAGATTTTCACTGGGCTCCTAGTTTCCCATTACATCCCAGCTCTCAGGAAAATGGCAGGGTAATTGCATGTAAAAAATTCCTCATTTGTGTGCAGCACTCTGGACTGTTTGCCAGCTCTGAGGCAGTTGATTAAATAGCCAAGCTCCATTTATGAGGCAGCCTATAATTTGCTTTTCTAGGACCTGATGCACCAGGAGAGTTGTTGCCCCTGAGGGCTGTGTGTAAAAGGAGGGCACTGGCCCACACCAGTCAGCTGGATCTCCTGGGAAGGCTGGTTTGGCTCTGGGCTGGGGGAAGCTCACTGCTCTATATTGGCAGAAAGGCCTTGCCTTTGTAGAGTAGGATGCTCTTAGTTTTATTGGGGGTAGAAATTCAGGAGTTTGGAATTATTCGTGTTGATCAGAGACACAGAACTCCAAGGGCTCAGATAAACTGGAAGATCTAAGATAGCCGTTTGTGGCCATGAAGTGTAGGTTTATGAAAACTGAGGACACACTTGTAAGCCCCTGGGGATTCTCTGGGGGCTGAGGCATGAGGATGGCAAGTTTGAAGCTGGCAATCCTGTCTCAAAACAACAAATAGGGATAGACTCGGCCTGTGGTGTCCACCGAGGCTGGTCTGGGCCTTTCTCATGGCAGCTCTGGGCCCGGAGAGAAGCTGAAATCCCCTCTGGCTTTCCTAGACTGTCAAGTCAGAGGTTCCAAGTCAGCCTGAGGACGAAGACTGCTGCTGGGATTTGGTGGGGCCTGTAGAACTGGACAACACCGGGGTTTTCTATGAATGCCTTGACCTTTTCAGATAAACCTGGCCTTAGGGTCTCTTAGAAAGTAATGGTAAACTTTAAGGAATCTTTACACCGCAGGATAGAAGACAAATCTGAGTAGCCTGAATGGTCCGTTTTCTGTGTGACCTGTTACTGTATGTCTTCTTTTTCATTCCCTCTTCTGAAATGGTTTGTTGAAACACTCAGGTCCCATCAGTCCGTGGAGCGTCTTCTCGGGCTGTTTGCACTCTTCTTCGGGTCCTGTCTTTGGAGATGGGCCACTGGTCACTGCGGGCTAAGTTCTCTTAGGAAGTGATAATGGGGCTTGGGCTCTTGAAGCCGTCCCCCAAAGCAGCTTCAGCGGCTACCATTTTAAGTCAGTGGTGAGATGACCAGCTTCGATTTCAAACCCTTTCTGTGCTGTTGGATTTGCTCACAACTTGAGTGCTTTTCTTTCTTTCCTTTTTTTTTTTAAAGACTAAGTAGACAAGAGATAGTTTTGGAGACTTCACGTCTTATAGCTACTTTCCTCTGACTTCTGACTTTAACAGACCTGAGCAGTCCCCTCCCCTTTGTCTTTCAATTCTGTAAAATTGGGAGTCTGGACCTCTTGCCCCCAGGGCCTTGTCCGGACCGGCTAACGGGGGCAGGGCAGTGGGAAAACCGATAGTCTGAACAAAGATCAGTTCTTCCTTCGGGCTTGCCAAAGGGGGTGAAAAGCTGGGTTTTTAGAGCAAGGCTGCAAAAGGCTTTGAAGGAAAGTGCCTTAGAGGTGCTAAGTAGCAGCCAAGAGGCCAGGCCCGCTGCCAGGGGGTCAGGCTTGGGCCGAAGCGGCCGCGGTCTCGGGCTCCGGCCAATTCTGCAGGCGCGGGTAAAGTTCACGCAGCCCGCTCCTCTCGGTGCGGCCGGGAGGGGACAGGCCAGGCTAGGAACGCCGCGAAGGAGGCGGCGCGGGCTCCGGAGAGGCGCGAGCTCCGGGCCAGGTTTTCCCCGAAGCCTTCGGCGGCGGCGCTGCCGAGCTAGAGCGGCTGAGGGCCTGCCGCCGCCGCCGCGGCGCGTTCTCTCCCCTCCTCCTTTGTGAGGGGAAGGGAGCGAGTCCGTTCCACAGCCTGCGCCCGCTCCGCGCTCCACTCCGGGTTTTCCAGACGGCCGCGACGGCGCTGGGTAAAATGGCAGTGCTGAGCCTCGTGTCGGAGTGAGGGGGACTCGGAGGAGAGTGGGGCGCTCTAGCCGCTCAGTTCGGCCGCCCGCCCGCCTGCTCGCCCGCCCGCCCGCGGCCGCGCAGCAGCCTCGGCCCGAGCCGCGGCCGGGGAGGGGAGGCAGGGCGCCGCTCCCGCCCGGCCGGACTCTGCCTCCCGGCGCCGGGGCTGCCGCCGCGCGCCCTCCAGCCCGCCCGTCCCGGCCCCCTCCCCCGCTCCCTCCCTCCCGCCCGCCCCCTCCCCCCGCTCCCTCCCTCCTCCCTCCTCCTTTCTCCGGCAGCAGAAAGCGGAGAGTCACAGCGGGGCCAGGCCCTGGGGAGCGGAGCCTCCACCGCCCCCCTCATTCCCAGGCAAGGGCTTGGGGGGAATGAGCCGGGAGAGCCGGGTCCCGAGCCGCCAGAGCCGGGAGCAGCTGAGTCGCCGGCGCCTCGGCCGCCGCCGCCTCCTCCTCCTCCGCCGCCGCCGCCAGCCCGGAGCCTGAGCCGGCGGGGCGGGGGGGAGAGGAGCGAGCGAGCGCAGCAGCGGCGGCGGAGCCCCGCGAGGCCCGTCCGGGCGGGTGGGGAGGGCGGCCCGGGGGACTCGGCCCCGGGGCGGGGTGGGAGGGGGGGAGAAGACGAAGACAGGGCCGGGTCTCTCCGCGGACGAGACAGCGGGGATCATGGCCGCGCAGGTCGCCCCCGCCGCCGCCAGCAGCCTGGGCAACCCGCCGCCGCCGCCCTCGGAGCTGAAGAAAGCCGAGCAGCAGCAGCAGCAGCAGCGGGAGGAGGCGGGGGGCGAGGCGGCGGCGGCAGCGGCCGAGCGCGGGGAAATGAAGGCAGCCGCCGGGCAGGAGAGCGAGGGCCCCGCCGTGGGGCCGCCGCAGCCGCTGGGAAAAGAGCTGCAGGACGGGGCCGAGAGCAATGGGGGTGGCGGAGCCGGCGGCGGCGGGCCGGGCGCGGAACCGGACCTGAAGAACTCGAACGGGAACGCGGGCCCTAGGCCCGCCCTGAACAATAACCTCGCGGAGCCGCCCGGCGGCGGCGGCGGCGGCAGCAGCGACGGGGTGGGGGCGCCTCCTCACTCGGCCGCGGCCGCCCTGCCGCCCCCCGCCTACGGCTTCGGGCAGCCCTACGGCCGGAGCCCGTCCGCCGTGGCCGCCGCCGCGGCCGCCGTCTTCCACCAACAACATGGCGGACAACAAAGCCCTGGCCTGGCAGCGCTGCAGAGCGGCGGCGGCGGGGGCCTGGAGCCCTACGCGGGGCCCCAGCAGAACTCGCACGACCACGGCTTCCCCAACCACCAGTACAACTCCTACTACCCCAACCGCAGCGCTTACCCCCCGCCCCCCCAGGCCTACGCGCTGAGCTCCCCGAGAGGCGGCACTCCGGGCTCCGGCGCGGCGGCGGCCGCCGGCTCCAAGCCGCCTCCCTCCTCCAGCGCCTCCGCCTCCTCGTCGTCGTCGTCCTTCGCTCAGCAGCGCTTCGGGGCCATGGGGGGAGGCGGCCCCTCCGCGGCCGGCGGGGGTACCCCCCAGCCCACCGCCACCCCCACCCTCAACCAACTGCTCACGTCGCCCAGCTCGGCCCGGGGCTACCAGGGCTACGCGGCGGGCGACTACGGCGGCGGGCCCCAGGACGGGGGCGCGGGCAAGGGCCCGGCGGACATGGCCTCGCAGTGCTGGGGGGCCGCGGCGGCGGCGGCTGCGGCGGCTGCGGCCGCCGCCTCGGGAGGGGCCCAACAAAGGAGCCACCACGCGCCCATGAGCCCCGGCAGCAGCGGCGGCGGGGGGCAGCCGCTCGCCCGGACCCCGCAGGTACCGAGCCGGGTGGGGAGGGCGCCGGGCCGGGGCGGGGGGCGGCTTGGGGGAGTGGGCCGCGGCCGTGGGCTCCCCTCGGTCTCGGGCCCCCACTGCCGGGGAGCTGCCATTGTCTGGCTCTTCTCTCTTAAAATGGCTGCCTGTCTGCCTGCCTCTCCTTCCCTCCTTTCAGCCTTTGTGTGGGGCTTCTTCGTAGGTGTCTGCTCTGCTTCTCCCTCTTCCCCAGTCCCTTCGAACTCCAGGGTTCTTCAGGGGGCTGCGGGGCCGAGAGTGCCCGGAAGGGCCTGGCCTGGGCGAGGGGGTGCTGGCGGGTCGGGTTAGGGGTGTAGGCAGTGTTGGTAGCCCAGGAGTTGGGCGAACGTTTCCTTGCTCACCTGCCTCTCCTCTCTGTCCTCCCCTCCTTCTTTGAGGCCCCCCCACCCGTGTGTGTTTTCAAAGAGGGGGCCCTTCGGGCTCGAGGGAGGCCGGGGGCCTGTTTGGGGGCAGCTAGAGGCCGGCAGGGGTTCATCCAGGGCGGCTGTGGCGTCTCCTGCCTTAGTCTCTGCCGGCCCAGTGGCCTGGGCTTCTCTCTGGAAGTGCTGGTAAACAGCTGAGTGATTGGAGTAGTAAGTGCAGATTGCTTTGGTTTGGGATTTGAATTATGGAGGTAAAATCCTTCTGTCAAAGCCAGGAGACAGTTGGTCTTAGGTTGACATCCTATCTGTGATCTGATTGGCTCCCCATCTCCTGCTCTTGGCCATTTATAATTGCCTCTGATGTAATGGTACAACAATCCTGATGAGCTCATAAACTTTTACACTCTGCTTTTCTGCCAGTGATAACCCAAACCATCGCTGCCACTATCTGCCTTTTTATTTCAGAGCTGAAATTGGCTGTGACCTTGAGGAGGGAGGTTTAAGTAGCAATACTGTATCAGCAAGAGCAGAGCCCCAGACAGGCTGCCCTTGTTACATTGTGTCCGAAACAAAAGAGGAGGCAATGGCGTTTTGCTTGTACCTTGGATTTATTTTGCTTGTTGTGTTTTATGCAGCCTGAAATAGATTCTGTGTTGTCAGAACAGTAGCTGAGTTTTTCTCTACAATGGGTTTGCTGTTTGTTTTGGTTTTGTGACTTTCCTGATGGTATAAATGACTTCTTTGATGGCTCTGAAGATGCGTTTGTCTGGAGTAATTTTGACACTGTTCACTTTGCAGAGCTGAAATTATTTTACTGGGCTTTTTATGGAGTGGCAAATGTGGAATCTGTATGGGGGGAGAAAACCTTTTTTGTTATATTTGTTTAGAACTGGGGAGCTTTCTGAGAGAATTTCACATTAGGTTCAAGTGTTCCTTGTAAGCAGGGCTGGCCTCATTCTTTGTTTACATGTCGAATCTTGTTAACACTTTCTTTTGTTAATTGAACTTTGGGAGAGTAGCTCAGTCCTTCCAAAGGCTTGGTTTGGTGAAATCGGTGGTTTGTTCCTGGAGTATCGAAAAGACTAATTTTCTGATGTGTCATCAGTCATTTTAGAGCTTCGAAATAGATTGGCAAATTTTTTTATTTCCATTTTGTTTGTCTCATTTTTTTTCCTGTTTTCTAAGATGTAAAGATGATTTACAGTGACACTTATGATTGGCTTAGAAATTACAGTTTTTAGGTAACATAATACATTCTATTTTATTTGTGTTCACTTTTGTTTTTTCATCAGTGCTTTAGTCAGGAATATTGGGTATTCCATGGAGCCATGTATCTTTTCAAAGAGGAAATCTCCCTCATGCCCCCATTCTCAGCAGTTGTACCATTGTGCTAGGAGATTTTGTTCATTTATGAAAAGAGTATTAAGTAGCTGTATTTTCTTCCTATCCTAGAATTACTTTTCTATTGTTCTAGTGAGTTGGGGATTTTGAAAATAATGGTGTTAGGTACTGTCACGGGCATACAGCTCTGTCTTGACTCCTTATCTTTGATGTTCTTCATTTGAGTGAAAAATAGAGAAATGCTAAAATGTTTTTCTGCTGTTTCGGAGGGTAAGATTTGTCTTGGGAGACAAACTGTCTTCATGTCTCCGGGTCATTCTATAATCTACACCTGTTTCCCTTGTCTTTCTGTTGTGTGAAAAATTTTACTTTTATTGAAATCTGTTAGAGGAAATAATTTGGAATAAAGATCACTTTTAAAGCAAGATTGATTTGAATTCTGATGGTTTGGGAATATTTAGGCAGAGTTCTGTTTTGTTTTAATCCAACTTTTGCTAAATAGTGGTTTTTTAGTGTGCGTAGGTGTACTATTCTCTGTTCTGTCCTAGGTGTATAATAGGAAAATAGGTACTGTCCTTGTTGAGAAGCCTGTCAGTGCTGCTGTAGGATAATTTCCAGATTCTGCTTTAATATTACCAGATCCAGCCCTATACAAAGTAGATTCCTATTCAATTTCAGTTCAGTTACCTACTCCCCTGAAACCCAGGGAATGGACTGATGAGCATTCACTTGTGCAAAGAGCGCAGCTTGAGTTTTGTGAGCTTCTTCAGGTGTGTGGCAGTAGTCTAAATGAGAGTTGCAGGGGTGTAGACTTTGCTTTGAGTCTGCTTGAGGGTAATTCTCTTGTTACACCATGATGCCCTGCTTTTAGCAGTTCTTATGTGATACAATCTTGATCTACTCCCTTTGTCCCCTAAGCCCAGTCTTAGGTTAAGTATATTTTCCCAGTTCAGCGATGGTAGTGCACATCTGTAATCCCAGCCCTCTGGGAGACTGAAGCAGGAAGATCAAAAGTTGAATCCCAGTTTGGACAATGTAGCCATTTTGTGAGACCTTGTGTCAAAATAAAACAACCCCCAAAACAAAAAGGGCTGGGGATATAACTCAGTGCTCAGGCCCTGGGTTCAGACCTCAGTACTGCCAAAAAAAAATTTTTTTTTCTCAACATATTATTGATACAGCTAAGGTGTTCTAATTTGACTTTGCCTTTACAAAATAAAAATTAGTTAAGTGTGTATTTTTCATACAAGCTGGGAGTCTCAGCAGAAAAAACTTCCTTTATCCCTTTCACAAGTAGTATTGCGTATCAAGGTGTCCAATCCTGATACTCATGAAATAGTGAATTTAATGTGAGTTTTTACTTGCATTACTTTTATCAGCAATTCTTTCAGGGTAGTACCTGTTTATCATGGTAAAAAATGATGCACAATATGTAGTTTAGGACCAAGTTGTATTTGATTGTAGAAGTTTGGCTGGTGGTTTCTGTTACGGACATATCAAATGATTATTTCTAACTCCTGGGAAACAGATACAGAAATTAGGATTTATTATAGGAATGCCTACTGGCAGAAATTCTGGGCTGGCTGAAATACAGGACTCTTGGAGCACTCTCAAGTAGGAGGGACCAGGAAAACTACACTGAGATGATGGCACTTTCATTGTACGGGCCTCCTATTACTCTGCTGTTGGTGAGAGAAGTAGAGGTGATGGGAGTTGGGGATGGTGGTAAAGGAAAAGAGCAGGCAGCCAGGTTGGTGTCTTACGTATTGATCCCTGTGAGGATGTTTTTAGGTTCCTTCCTTTTGTGTGACACAAAGTAACCATGACAAGCAGCACCTGTTGTAACAAGATGTCTTGGATTGCATTAAACATTCATATGTTGGATTGGCTCCTGTAGGGTGTGATACCCATAACAGTAGAGCTTTCACAAAGAAGTTAGTGGAGTTATTTTTTTTTAAATATGGGAATAGTCTAACATGTTGGACTGAGCCTTCTCTTTCCTATCCCCCTAAGGTTTATATTGATAGGCCTCAAATCTCAAAAGGCTAGAAGCAACTGAAGCATGTAAATATGGTTAAAATCTGGTACTAAAAATAAATTGGTGATGAATAGTTCTTTCCTGCCAGTGTGCTGTGATACCTGGGGATCTGGAATGGAGTCCAGATTCTTCTAGCTTTTATCTCTGGATTTTTTCTTGTTTAGATTGATCATTGTCATACTGTTACAAATTGAGTTGTGTGTTTTGCATAGTGGCAAGGGGCTAAAAATACAGGACTCAGGAGAGGAGAAGAGGCTTGGGTTCCCATGTGAAGCTCCAGATTAAGCTGTGTGACATGGAGCAAGTCATTTGCTGTCTCTTGTTTATTTTCTCACCAGTAAAATGAAATTGGTGGGAGTACATGACGTTGTTATTCAGTAATGCTACACATCTGCCAGTGCTTCCCTAACTGGCTTGTGAGAACAGCATCTTCTTCCTGCACTCCAGTAGGGGTCTCTACCATCTTTCTTCCCCTGGGTGTAAGGAAGATATGTTCACAGCAGAAACGAAGGCTGTTTTCTCCTGAGGACTCCCAGGAACAAACTCTTGAACTGTTGAGTGCTTGCAGTGATCTGTGGACCTTTACCCAAAACACAGAGAGCGAGAGCGAGAGAGAGCGAGCTAGTGCCTAAGACTGTTGTTTCAAAACTGTTAATTTGTTTGCCATTAGTCATTCCATCTGGCTGGTGGTTTTAAAACACCAAATATTAATTGAAAAATTAGGCAAACTTCATTAAGACAAGACTTGAAAAATAGTTGCTTCAAGTTCCCCAGGAGGCGTTACCCTTGGGAGGGGGAAGGGGAGTGGATATTCATAAATTTAATTTTAACACTTCTTGTTTGGGGTTAGGGAGGTGGGGGGAAGTAAATTTAGCTCTTAAGACTTTTTTGGTGTTTGGGCAGGTCTAGGTCTAGTTTGGGCAGTTGGTTGTAATCTGAGTGCCTGGACTTGCCCTGTAAGTATTGCTGAGAGAGGAGTAAAAGTTCGGGAGCCTAGAACAGGAAAAGCTGAGTGTTTCAGGGTCAATTTCATAGGTGTATCTGCCTCTCCTCCTACCAATTTAAAAACTACATGGTGTGTTTTGCATGTGGTCCTAAAAATGCTATTCATTCTTTTCTCCAGCACACTTGAATTTAGATTTTTCTCCTCCTGGAGAAATTTTTACTAGTTTAGGAATGTAATTTAGGCATATTAGAGTTATGCTAGAAGGAAGCTTCTCTTTATAAAGGAGGGAAAAAGTAGAAGGAAAGGTATTTGATAATTCTCTGCTTGACACAGCAGCTTCTTCTCTAAAGGAACCAAATGTTTCAGAGCTTTGTGTAAATACTTGCTGAGCTGTCAATATGTACCCAGGAGGTTTCTGTAGTAAGATGTAAATGGCTCTATAGAATGTTTGACAGGCAAATTAATAAACAGTTTTCAAGCAAAGATAATGCCAGTCCCCTCATGTGGTAGAATAAAATAACATTGGTGAACAACACTTGGGGATAAGGAAGAGGGTAGTGGGTGAGGAGACAGGGAGTATGAAGAAATATAAAGAGGTGATATAAAAGAGACAAAGTAGAAAGATGCTGGCCTCAATGTGAAACTTTTGTGGCCATGGCTTCATGCTAAGTTCAGGGCATGTGAACTCCTGTTGAAAATCAGTTGTAATTACATAATGAAAATAAACAGAAGGAGCCAGTGATAACAGCTCAGTGGTGTAGTGCCTGCCTGGCAAGTGGAGGTCCTGAGTTCAATTCCTGGTACCAAAATAAATAAACAAAATTGGAAAGAAGGTCCTAAGTTTCAATAGTAAGGAAAATGTGCTCTAAAAGTTTGGTTTATGAGACTAAGTTTTAAAACCTTGTTTCTCAAGTTGGACTTGGTGGTACATGCCTGTAACCCCAGCACTGGAGAGGCTGGCTTGGACTACATATGGGGTTTAAGGTCAGCCTGGACTACATAGCGAGACCCTGTCTCAAACCAAAACAATAATAAATAAAATTAAAAGCTTGTCTCTTTAAAGAGGTTTTGTAGCTTGGTGATGCTTTTTTGTTTGTTT
>RJWT010037205.1:0-13098 GCA_004365215.1 Cuniculus paca | reverse complement strand
AAGAGAAAACAGTAAGTGTAACACATATAGGAAAAGGCAAAGTCAAAGTATCATTACTTGGAGATGTCATGAACCTTTGCTTACAGAGATTCAGAAAACTTACAAAGACTTCTAGAACTGATAAATAAATCCAGCAGTATAGCAGGATACAAAATAAATATAAAATATCGATAACATCCTTATGTATTAATAATGAACTCACTGAAAAACAAATAGGAAAACAATACCATTCATAATAGCATAAAAAAAACCTTAAATACTTAGGCATTTATCTAAGCAATGAACCGAAAGACCTTTATAACAAAAATTACATCAGACTGAAAAAGAAAATAGAGTTCATCAAAAAATGGAAAGTATACTCTGTTCCTGGATATTTAGAACCATCATAGTCAAAATGAGTATGCTTCTAAAACTGATAAATAGTTTTAATGCAATCTCAGTTAAAACATTAATATCATTTCTCACAGAGCTAGAGAAAGAATCATAAAAATTTATATGGAATCAGAAGAGAATCAGAATAGAAAAAGGAGCCCTGGGTAGCAAAATCAATGTAGGTGGCATCACAATCCCACACCAGAAGATATGCTACAAAGCTACAGTGATTAAAGCATCATGGCACTGGCACAGAACAGGCATGTGGATCCGTGAAACAGAATAGAAGCAGAACCAAGCCTGGCCACATGCAGCTATCTGATGCTTGACAAAGGAGCCAAAAACATATACTGGAGGAAACATTGCCTCTTTAATAAATGATGCTGCAAAAAATTGAATATCCATCTCTTGATATCCACAAGGGTATAGATTGAGAGTAGTCCTACGTACTTCACTATTTCATAAACCAAAATCAAAATGAATCAATGATATAAATGTTGAATCAAAGATGCAATATACTGGAAGATAAAATAGGTATGTCTCTTGAAGATGTAGGCAAGGATCTTCTGAATAGAGTCTCAATGACACAAGAAATAATATTGAGACTCAACAAATGGAATAATATCAAATTAAAAACTATTGCATAGCAAAGGAAAAAACCAACAGAGTGAAGAGATAATATATAGAATGGGAAAAAATTATACCAGCTATTCCACAGATAGAAGAATAGCAACAAGACTGTAGAAGGAACTCAAAAAATTAGACCCAGCAAAATAAAATACCCAATCAAAACATGGGCAACAAAATGATTAGACACTTCTCAGAAGAAGAAATACAAATGCATGAAAAAATCTTTTTGGTTCATATTTTGTACTCTGAATAACTACTTTGAAAACAATAATACGCAATGTATTAACAATTGTTATTCTCCTATTACTTTGTTATTAAACTTTTTATTATTTTTTAATAAAAGAATAAAACAAAATATATGATTCATTATGTAGCTATAACAGCTAAGAAGAAGCAGCAAAAGAAGTGGGGAAGAAATAATAAGGATGGGATTTATTCTAGATCAAATGGTTGGAAAGGTCTTCAATTAAAATCTGATACTTATATCCTGCTATCAGTACAAATGACTATTTGAGTGAAATATTCAATGTGTCATATGCTATTTATAAATTAACATTAGTCAAGACTTGCTCAATAGCCAGGGATTTAGCTCAGCAGCATAAGTGCCTGCCTGGCAAGCGTAAAGTCGTCAGTTCAATCCCCAGTACCAAAAAAAAAAGTTGTCCAACAAATTTAGCAGTACTGTAGTCTTTACTGATGTTCATAAGATCAGAACATATTCCTAAGGGATAATTGTCAAAGAAGTCACCAGATCTGCACCCACTTGAGTATGTAACTTAGTGGTTAAAAGATATTAATCCAGATCAGGAGGTAAGAAAGTGATCTAAGATCAAAGTCTTAGTAACAATAAATTTTATTTATTTGGTTAGATTTGCCTTACATGTCACATACCCAATGTAATATTGTTAGCCTGGTAAAGTATTTACTTTAAAATATTTAATTATAGTAAATAAATTACAGGAGTGTGCATATTTGTGTGCGCATGTGTGTGCAAATTTACTTATCTTTGAAAAGATCATCACTCAAAATTGGAATTCAAGAGTAACTACAAATATCCAAATATGACACCAGAATGTCAGATAACTAGCACACATTAAATCAGTAATTTTCATTGAGAAATGAATGTGTCAAAGACACATGTCTAGGTGGAAAAAATTTGCAACATTCTTCCCCAATATATGAACAAAATTCCAAGTGCAACAACCTATTTGAAATAACCTATTTGAAATTTTAATAGATTAGGAGCTCCATTTCAACCTATGCATCCCTGGGATAATGTAAGACTTGGATTCTACATATAGACTACAATGTTGATTGGGTTCAGAATACTAACTTATCTACCAGGCAATAAAACTCTCATGTAATATTTTCACCTAAAAACCTATAGACCTCCTACATCTTCTTCTTGAACTTCTATTTCATCTTCTTTCTTGGAGGACCAGGGACACTTGTGAGCTACCAAAAGCAAAGTCAGAGGGTTTCCTGAAGCTTCAAAATATGCATGGCAGCTGCACCATCTTCTAAGAGGTTCACATGTTATCTGTGTTGAGTGCATAACCTGGATGCAATACACGTCTTCATTGGCTCCTGGAAGAACCTAAATCAAACCTATCAATGCATGAATGACTCTTCTGGATCTGGGTGGGGGAATGCACTGGACATGTGAGTATTTGGAAGACTTCAAGAAGATGGTTGAATACCTTACAAGGCAGCACAGGCTGGAAGCTTCCAGTCTTTGCTAGGTTATTACTTTTATGGAGGTTGGTCACCAGTAATGTCAAGGGCACTCTTAATTCGGGCCTTCTCATGGATGTTGCTTCTGTCTGTTGGCCAAGAGTAGTCATGGTGAACCTTTTTAGAGCTTTCAAAGATAACAAATAGCCCACTGCAGCGTATGTGCCACAGGTTCGCCACCACAGGCCAAGAGTCTTCTCTTGGCGTTTCTTCCAGTTCTACAGAAGTCTTTCAGGCATTTCCAAGCTTCATGAATGATGTGTTATATGAAAAAAGTAAAATGTTTTTTATATTTTTCCAAACAGGTGAGCTCAATATTTTTATTCATGGTTTAAGAATAGTTTCATAACATTTATATTTATTTATTTGAATTTGTTTTCCACTTACTTTTTCTTTAAAGAAAAAAAAATCAGTGGATGGACTTCCTGGAGGTTCTTACTTACAAGCTGATTGCTACTAAAATATTGTATAAGAAATTTATTTGCAGAGTCTCTGGACAAATTTCACAAATCTTTCACAGTCACTTACCTCCTGTTCCTAATATATGATGATGTGACTCAATAGAGAGGAATTCATTCTTTGGATACTTCAACTATCCTAAAAGTAATCAGGAATACAGACACTGGAATAAGGTAGAAGTAGAATGCATTAATTCTACAATTTTCAGCCTGAGCAATCATGAGCCTATGACTTAATCTATGTAGTTCATCCTTATATTCGTAAGATAGATATTAATAATATTTCCCTTGCAGTGTTAATAAGAGAATTAAACAGAATGGTATATATGAAGTGATAGCAGAGTGCCTCACACATAATGAGTATTCAATAAATTATATCTCATACTACTGATGCAGTAGCACCATTTTCTTACCACACTGAGTGCATAAAATGTGTATTTTGGCACTTTCCATTGTTTTTCATTCCTACTACCGATTTTTCATACAGGGTTGTACTGTATCATCTCCCTATTGAAAAATTGCATTACCACTAAGGAAAGATATGAACAAATAGCCAGGCAGTAATAAAATCACCCTGTATTTCTTCAGATAGGAAGGAAGAGGATGGCTTTATTCCTAGTTTGTTCTGATTTGGTATCTTTGATGCAATGATTTGAAACAGAAATTATTAAAAAGCAACACTTTTCTGTATTCCTGTACTCTCAAATTCTCAGTGAAACGAAATTTTCTTGGAATATAGATATTAATTTAAATAATCTCTTTTTTCATTTTGTATCTTTATATTCCGTTCAGTTTTAGTTTTGTTTTTGCTATATGATTTTGTTATTGTATAGGGTTTTTTCTTATTCAGAGTCTCAATAACCGCATGGCAATTTCCTTGTTGACACATGTCTGCTGAGCATGTTTTAGAATTTTCTTACAATAAAAGTAGCCAAGAACAATATCATATATTTTAAATAATCACATCAATGTACAGATGCTATGTGTTATAGGCTATACAGTTTACTTTTCAAAAAATTAACAAATGATTCATATGGATTCAATTTATTACTAAATTACTTTAATTGATTTCCTTTACACAAAATTCTAAAAGAAGATTTAAAAGTCAACTTGATAACATTATATCCTCTTCCCCACCTGATTACACTATTTTCCAATGCATCTTAGATTGTTCACTCACATAGCATCTCAAGAGAAACCGTCACTGAGATATAACAATACAATAAGTACCTGTAACATACTAAGACAAGACCCTGAAAATATTCAATCCTGTGTTGCTCTTCAAAGTATATGAGATTTCTCAAGAAAGAGCTTTTCATGTAAATGAGTTAACAACTAATACATTCCCCCCAAAAAGCAGAACAGAGCCCATATAAAACAGTTCAATACACTTCACTGAGCAGGCTACACATGAACATACTAAGTAATGAAGTAAAACTAAATCCAGGCATCTCAAAGTTCTGAAAATCATTTTATTTCATAATTCCTACAATATGCATGTACAGGTAATCCATTATTGCAAGGCTAAAAAAAGTAAGGGATACAAAAAAATAAGAGATCTGAACCAGCATTTAAAAAGCTAACCCATGGTTCAAGGAGAAGTTAACATATATAAAAGAGCTATTCTTATTGGTTAAGGGACAAGGGGAGTCTTCATAGGCAACCTAGGTAAATTGTAAAGGCAAACAAATTTCTAAAGGGTGATGTGAAAGACAGTATCTTTGTCAAGAAAGGTCTATTTAAAGTGATAGAAACAAGTACATGGTAGGTACATCTTTCCACTTACAGTGAAAATTGTATTTATCAGAATTATTCAGAGCATATTTAACTGCTTGCGGAAGGTTTAGATAAAAATAAAATAAGATAGTCTTACATGATTGCACTTGATATTTTCAATTGAAAAATGTTTTAATTATGTTAATAAAATCCTGTTCTGTACACACACACACAGAGCAGAGTGTGGAGAGATGTGGAGAAGAGAAGACATTTGGTCATCTCTCTTTCTCTTTTGAGATTTTTGAATTATGGTAGCAAGTCCTACCTCCTCAAAGAAATTTTCCCTTGACAATCACAGCCATTTCTTCTTTTCTCACATCCTGTGTCATTTGATATTTCTATTTTCATTTGGAAATTTGGTTTGAATTTAATTTTCCTTTACTTTTTCACCAAAAAATTGTCTTCTTAGTCAATCTTCAATATATGTTGAGAACAGTTACCATGTCTCCTATTGTTTATGACTTACACTTATTTCCACTTATTATCTACTATTTCTAGTATTAGTATCACTATTTGAGAAAAGTCAATTTACATATTCGAGTGGAAAATGGCTTTCAAGCATTATTTATATGTTATTACTCAACTTATTTAGATTAAAGAATGTAGTCGTGCTTTAGTGCTGGTATTTAAATTTAATAGGTCAGAGTTTTATAATTACTGGGAAGCAGGCATAAGGAATAATTACACTGTTTGGCAAATTTTCTTTTCAAATGATACCACCCTGCATATTCAACCTCAGGGGGCATTTAATATGGGACACTCATCTCAAGTAGACATAAAAGCTATAGAAATTTTATTAAAATACATTAGATTCCAATATACACTCACTGAAATAGCAGAAATTTCTAAACTTAGCATGGACTATAGAAATATAAAAAAAAGTCTTGTAAATACCAATTATGAAAATATAGTATGTTTACCCTTTTACCATTGGAGTTTAAAGAATATATTAAACAAATGTGGTTTCTTTGACACAGATGAAGACTTATTGTACAATAAACATAGGAATTAGATGGCTGACAACTAAAATACTTTTATTTAGAAAAGATTTCTTGGGCTGAGAATGCACCTCAATAGCATGTGCAAGGCCCTCCATTTGGACCTGTAGAAATGGGAAAAGTTTTCTTTAAGAAAATATTAACCAAATACAAAGTAAAAGAAAGATTATATATAATGATAGATAGCTATACTTCTAATCTCTGGTAGTTCATCAAAAAGAACAGTTTCCATTGTTTGATCATTTTTACATATGTATATCTTGTAATCGGAATAGCTACTTTGAATAACAATGCATACTATATTAACCTATTATTTTGTTTTGAAATTCTATATCATCATTTTTATTGGGGTTTTTTGTTTGTTTTTAAAATAAAAAAAAGAAACACAGGAATACCTATTCCTCATCCCTCATTTTTGATGTTTATGTTTTTATCCTTTTTTAAAATGTATACCTCTATCTACTTTCCAACCTTTATTGGATTATATTGAAATAAATCTCAGATTTACTGTCCTTTCATCCACAAATGTTTCAGTACATATGACTCAAAAACCAAAAATATTTTAACATGCATAATATTGTTATTATACCTAGAGAAAAACTAACAATAATTCTTTAATATCTGTGGTAGCTAGCCTTCTAAAATAACTCTCAGTGACCTTCACCTCTTGGTATCTAAGTCTTTGTTGTATTCCCACCGTTGAGTATAACCAGACCTTATGAATGAATAACAGATGGCAAATGAGAAGGGATGGCACTCTGAGATTAGTCTACAAAGACACTGTGGATTTCACTTTGTGTCATCAGCCAGACTGGAGCTGAGGTCTCATAATAACCACAAGAGTAAACTTGGAAGTTGATCATTATAGGTTATCTCATTTACACCTCGAGAAAACTTCAAGAGGACAACTTGACTGCAGTCTTATGTTAGACCTCAACAATGCTCACACTCCATGTTTCACCAATAAAAACTGGGCTATAATAAATACTTGTTACTTTAAGCTACAAGTTTTGGGGCAATTTGTTATATGACTATAGACAATTAATACAGTATCATACCAAATATTTGGTCAGCACTCAAATTATATATGATTTTTTAAAAAATGTTCTTTTTATTAAAATTAGGATCCAAAGTCCTCACATTAAATTTATTAAAATGTCAAATTTTTATATTCTTAGATTTAAAATAACAGAGTCAAAAGTCGTAGAAAAACACAGCCTCTTGAGGACCTAGAATCAAGACCTCTGAAATCAGCTGAGTAAAGAAAAATGTAGATCGCTGAGAATTAGGAGGGAGCTGACAGGACAACTGGAAACTGCAGAGAAACTGAAGAAACAACGTAACACAGAGAAAAGAATGGAGCAGTCTGGAAAACTAAACCTGGGTCCTGCAGAGGAAGACCTGTCTTTGCTAACATGAGGTAAGCCTGAAAAGGATCAGGAGCTCCAGGGATAAACAACAGACTGGACCAGCAGTGCTAGCCCCAAGAAAACGCCCCCCAAAAAGCTACAGTTATTGTAAGCTGTAAAAACAGCATAGGGCTTTGCTCTGAAAGTGTCTCCTTCAACATGACAGTCTAAAGTTGGAGAAGAAATCCAGTGCAGCACCCACCATATTGGAGTGTTTAACTGGGAGCCATTTTGGGAAGGAGTAAATTGTTAAAGACTGAGCTAGTGAAAAACCACAGAACAACTGCACTTCAGGTTTGCTGAGGTCACGGTGACTAAGTGGGAGGTGGCCGCAAGAGACAGTCACAGAGAGAGGAGATATAGACGCCCTGAGCAAGGAGGCTACACAGATTCCCTCAGAAGCTTAAATCAAGGCTGGCAAGGACACAGGGATCCTGCCCTCTGAGTTGAGAAGCCGAACAGATTGTGTGTGGCTTTTGGAGGGGGTTGAAACTGCTGGCATTTAGTCCAGCATACTGCTTCACCTCTCCATCCTGCTGCTTGCATACAGCACACAGCTCACTGGTATGTTCATTTTCCCTATCTGCTAACATGATCATGGATACACCTTGATTCTGATGATCATCACAGTCTGAGGCATACAGAGAAGCCTCTGAACCTCAGAGCAGGAACTCATAAATCCACAGGATGTAAAGCTAAGTGGAGAAAGTAAGTTTGGGTTTCAGAGAGGGTTAAGGAAACTTGAAGCCGCTGAATTGAATGTAGCCCTAGGGGAATTGCCATTGACTGACCAGGCTTATCAGGAAAGGTAGGGCAACATTTGGTATTTGTACACAAAAACATGAGTGTAGAAACAAAATATGTCATTGTACTGACTTGCTAGCCCTCCTCCATATCTGGCAGACTCCAATACCCTAGACTCTGGAAGAAACTACTTGTTCAAAAATATAGAAGAATTTTTCTTCATTTCTTTTTTTTTTTCCTCATTGATATTTTGGGGTATAAAAGGTTGCACCTCATTTCTTTTTCTTTTTTGCTTTAGTTTGCTGTTTACCCTTTTGCCTTCTCTTTCTTGATATTTTTGGTTACTTATATATAATTCTCTTAATTTTCTTTTACTACTTAATCAGATCCTTTAATCTCACTTTTCTCATCACCCTTTCTTCCTCCTTTTCTTTATCTTTCAAAAACTTTTTCCTTTTATTTTATTTCATTTTTTTGAGACAGGGTCTCACCATATAGTATGGGCTGGCCTTGAACTTACATATGTAGCCCAGGCTGGCCTCAAACTCACGTTGATCCTCCTTTCTCAGGCTCCCGAGTACTGGGATTACAGGTGTGTACCACTATAGCCAGAGCATATCACTAGGAAGTAGACACTAACTAAAGAGTTGTCATTACTAGCAAAAAAGCTCACTATAATTTTCCTACAACCCTCAGTGCATGAGCATGTATACACACACACACACTTAATAGGAGCATGAGAAGCAAGGCAAAAAATGCCCCTACAAACCTCCAAATCCCCAGACTGATCTACAGCACAATGTTGGGAAAAAACCAAAATTGGAACTGCTGATTTATACAAAATGATCAAAGAATATCAAGATCCATCAAGATCAACATGAAACTCAGGTACCTCAAAGGTAATGTAATTAAACAAAAAAAAGGACATAATGAAGAAAATGACCAGTGAGTTTACAGAAGGCATTAATCAAAAGTTATCTATGATAAACAAGATAATATACAACATAAATGAAGAAAATGACCAGTGAGTTTACAGAAGGCATTAATCAAAAGTTATCTGTGATAAACAAGATAATATACAACATAAATGAGCATATTAGCAAGGAATTAATTTTCATGAAAAGGTACCAAACAGAAATCCAATAGATTAAAAAAAATCTATTAAAAGCATGAACAATGGGAGTGACCAACATGAAGGCATAGTGTCAAAACAGTGTGATAAAGTTGATACGGGTACCATATACAGTGGAACCTCAGTTCACAAACGATTATTCCCATAATTCTGGTCAGTTGAATGAGAACCACATCAAATTGAATGGTTAGGTTCAATGTTGACATTATGGGAAAACTTGATTCAGCTCTCATACAGTTTGATTTGTGACCAGAATTGTGGAAAGAATTGAGTTCATGAAGTGAGGTACTGCAGTAATCAGAGTCATGAAAGATAGCAAGAGAATACTGAAACTTGACCCAATAAATGCTAGAAGACATAAAGACTAGATCTAAGATTATTTAAATTTAGTAAAAGTCAGAAGATAGCACAAATGGCATAAAAAAAAGTTTTCAGAAATAATAGCAGAAAATATTCTAAATATGGGGAAAGAATTTAGTACACAGATAAGGGGGACATATGGAACTCTAAACAACCACAATCCTGAAGAACATCTCCTAGACACATCATAGTCAAAATATTAAAAGTTGAACATGAGGACAAGATCTTAAAAGCTGGTAGCAACAAATCACTTATTAAGGTAAGTTAATTAGAATTAAAGCATACTTCTTGAAACAAACATTGAAGTCCAGGAGAATTTGAAGTAAAGTGTTTCAAGCTCTGAAAAAAACAACTTGCAACCCCAATTAATATGTCCTACAAAATTCTCTTTCAAAATTGCTGGAGAAATAAGTTCTTCCCATGACAAAGAGCACATAAAATCAGCACTCCAAACATTTTCAAAGACATCCTATAAAGAGATAACAAAGCCAGAATTCCCAAAGTGACTAATACAATGACTACACCAGCCAGGGCGAGGATATAAGCAGGAGAGGAGAAAAAAGGGAATCAGCAACAGGAAAATAATCCAATGATAGGAATAAGTCAAAACTTTTCAATAATAATTCTCAATTTAGGGACTGGAAATATAACTCAGCAACACAATGCTTACCTGGCAAGTGTAAGGTCCTGAGTTCAAGTCCAAGTTTTAAAAAAAAATCAATTTAAATGATTTCAACTCCCCAATCAAAAAGCACAAATTGTCATGTTGTATCAAAAAACAATATTCAACACATGTAGTAATTCAAAGTACATTTAATCTAAAAAGAAATTCATTAGCTAATAAAATCAAAGAATTGAAAACAATACTCCATGTAACATGAGCCAAAAACACACAGAATTAGCTACTCTGTTTTCAAAGTAAACTTTAAGCCAAAATTGATTACAAGAGGTGAAGAAGATCACTAAATATTGGTTGAGGAAACAATTTTTTTAAAGAAACAATTATCAACATATATCACCAAACAACAGTTCACTCAGTTTCATAAAACAAAATACTGTATATAAATATCAGATAAATATAAGCACAATACTATTGGAAGAATACCACAAATATATTAATAAACAAAATATCAACAAAGAAATATCAGAGCTGATCCACACATTCAGACAAATAGACTTAATAGTTATCTACAAAGTGTTCTACTTAACCACAACAAAGCACACATTTTTCTCAACACATGAAATTTTCTCCAAACTAAACCACTTACTAGCCCATAAGACTCATTTAATTACATATAAAAGAATCAAAATTAACAATCCATGTTATCAAATCATAGCAGAATAAAACTAGAAATCAATGACAGAAGATATCACCAAAATTAGGCAAATGAATAGAGATGAAACAATACACTTTTCAATAATCAATGGGTCACAGGGAAATAAAGGAAAAAATTGGGCAGTTTCTCAGATAAAAGAATAATTCCAACATAACATAGCAGAATTTATGGGACATAATAAAAGTAGTCCTAAGAGGAAAATTTGTAACTGTGAATGCTCACAGGAAAACAGAGCAACACCAACTAAGTAACATAATGATGTACCCCCACAAGAATAATCCAAATCCAAAGTTAATACAAGGAAGGCAACTATAAAGATCAGAACAGAAATTAATGAAATTGAGACTAAAAAACAATGCAAAGAATCAAAGGACTGATTCTTTGAGAGAATCAACAAAATAGACAAACCCTTAGTCAATCTTACAGAACAAAGAAAGAAATATTACATCAATGAAATTAGAATTGAAAAAGGTGAAATCACAGTGGGCATGCCAAAATCTAGATCATTAGTAACTATTTTGAAAACCTGTACACAAATGAGAAAATTCAAAAGAAATAGATTTACAGATGAGTATGAATTACTAACTATACCAAGATCATATACTGAATAATCCAATAACAAACAATGAAATTGAGGCAGTAATAAAAAGTGTACTAACAAAGGCCCAAGACCCAGTAGATTCACTACTAAATTCTAGAAGAACTTCAAGGAAGATCCAATGTCAGTAGTCCTCAAACTCTT
This sequence comes from Cuniculus paca, assembly GCA_004365215.1. Lineage (NCBI taxonomy): Eukaryota > Metazoa > Chordata > Mammalia > Rodentia > Cuniculidae > Cuniculus > Cuniculus paca. The sequence continues at coordinate 1,406 of RJWT010037205.1, read as the reverse complement.
CAATAAAATGTAAAGGGAAGGTTCACTGCCAAACTCATTCTTGGAAGCTAGCATTACCCTAACAGCAATATGAAAAAAAGACACGACCCAAAGAGTCAACTATAGGGAAATCTCTTTAATAAACATATAAACATCCTCAACAAAATACTGGCAAACAGAATAAAGCAAATCACCAAAAAGATTATAGATCACAGTCATAGGCCTCATTTCAGTGATGCAAAGATGGCTCCACATACACAAATCATCACATGTAATACATGACATAAATAGAATCACCGACAAAAGTTATATGATCATCTCAATAGACATAGAAAAAGCCTTTGGCAGAATCCAACGTTCTTTCATGATTAGAAGAAACTGAAGAAAATAGATATAGAAAGACCTTATCTCAATCAGATAAATACCACTTTGACAAAAACACTGCCTGTATTATATTAAATGGAGAGAAACCAAGAATTTTCCCCTAAAATCAGAAACAAAACAAATACGGCCTCTATCACCACCCCCATTCAATTTAGTGCTCAAAAGTTTAGCCAGAGCAAGAAAGAGAAATAAAAGGGATTTCTTTAGGTAAAAAAGAAATCAAATGATCCTTATTTGCATATTAGATGACATGATTCTTCATATAGAAAACAAACAAACAAAAATCCCACCAAAACACTCCTAAAACTAATGAACAAATTCATCAAGGTAACAGGATACAAAATCTACACAAAAGCATTAATAGCATTTCTGTATGCCAATGATGATGCAAGTGAGGAAAAATTAGGAAATCAATACCATTTATCATAGGTTCAAGAAACATTAAATATAAAGTACTCTGAAAAAGGAGATCAAAAAGGTTATCAGAAATATAATGATATCCTGTTTTTAAATAGGCAGAACAGTATTGTCAAAATGGTCATACTTCCAAAACTACTATATAGATTCAATGTAATCCCAATCATAATGCCAACAGCATTTCTCACACAACTAGAAAAAATAATCCTAAAATTCACACGGAACCAAAAGAGACCCAGAACAGCAGCAAAGCAGGAGCAAAGCAGGAGGCATCACATTCCAGGATTTCAAATTATGTTACAAAGCTACAGAGATAAATCAACATGGTACTGGCACAAAAAAAGACATGTAGGTCAGTGGGACAGAATAGAGCATGCAGAAACAACTCCAGGCAGATTTCACTACCTGGACTTTGACCAAGGTGTCAAAAACATACACTAGAGGAAAGGCAGCCTGTTAACAAATGGTGCTGAGAAATCTGGCTAAACATATGCAGATTGAATCTAGATCCATATTTTTTACAATATATTATACTAAAATCAAAATGGATCAAAGATAAGCATAAAAAAGAAACCCCTAATCTGCTAGAGGATAAAATAAGCAAAACTGTTAAAGACATGGCTATA
>RJWT010037204.1:0-13092 GCA_004365215.1 Cuniculus paca | reverse complement strand
TTAGGAACAGGCAGCTGTGGCTCCCTGGGACCTGCCTTCCTATCCAGCTAACCACTTGGATCTCACAAACTCTAAGCTTCTAACCTGTGGGCACTTTGCTTTCCAGTTTCATTCCCCTCATGCTGTGCACAACAGAATCCAACAACTTAGACTGTCACACGAGCACTTGGGTGATGTGCTTCGGCAAGGAACATCAGACCCAGGTTTCAATGACTGATGTTACACACGGAAACTGATCTTCGTTCACCAATAAAATGAAATTCATGGTGCCGTAGGATGTGCACACAGCAGAGTATTTTTCTTGCTCTGACAACAGGGCAAATACTCAAACACAAAAGAAACAGAAACGCAAACCTGTCCACAAAGGGCTCCCAAGCTGGGAAAGTGACACTAAAGCACGGAACAACCAAAATTAAACACAAAATGTGCGTAATACAAACATACAGACCTGAGAGAAGTAGCTAACACAAGCACACAGCACACTCTAGCAGCTCCCATTTTAGAAAACAAAGCAGAATAGAAGAACAAATAAAAACAAAAACTCAAACCCCATCTATCCCTTCATCTAGGTTGCCCCAGGCCGCCCCTTCCAGCAGGCAGCTGCCCACTCCTCCTCCTCACCACCACTGTCCTCTCGGCCTCCTCAAATGTGGCTCACACGCTGAGCTACCCAACACCGCACGTGGCAAGACCTGTGTGGCTTGCGCTGGTCACATCTGAGGGTCACCTCCTGAGCTCTGGGACCCACACTGGCCACGCCCTCCTGTTCTGCTCGTCTCTCACATCCTTGTCTTAGGTCATTGTCCAAGGTTGAGTTGTGTCCCCCCAAAAAGATGCACTGAAGTCCTAATCCTGGGACTCAGGACGTGACTCATACTGGGAGTGGGGCAGTTGGCAGTGTAATTGGTTGAGAGGAGGCCATCCTGGAGTAGGCGGGCCCTACTCCAATATGACCGGGGCTGGCCCTGCCCACTCCATCTCACCTGGCGCTTCCTACCTGCTCCTTCTTTCCTCCAGCTGCACTTCCTCCACAGCAGCTACTTGCCCCATGCCTTCGGAGCCTCCCCACCGCACTTAGACTGTGTGGCGTGGGAGCTGCACCACCAGGGCCCTGCCCCGCTCTCCACTATCACTTCAGGTTGCTCTTCCAGCTCAACAGGCCTTAGTCCCAGGGGTTTCTTTCTGACTTTCGGGGCACCCTAAGTGCCTTCTGGACCTGGAGTCTTCATATAACACTGCTGCTTCTGCTCAGACATGTTCCCCATGGCCCTCAAATGGTCACCTCCTTCTCATCCTTCACATCTGAGCTTAATTGTCACTACCACAGATGGCCTCTCCTGACACCAGTTAGTCTCCATCTACAGTGCCATAAATGTCACTTTACAGCATTTTCCAATAACCTGCTCACAGTCTGTCTCCCCCTGCCAAGTCTATGAGGGCAGCACAGTGCCTGGCATTTAGTAGCTACTCAATCAACACATATTTGTTCACTGAATAAGCCTCGATAAAATGTTAAGAAAGTGCTAAAATCTGTGACTCAGTCTGGAACTTCTGGGGCAGCACAAAGAATGGAACCAAGGCTTGGGTACTGGGACAGGACATGTGGAGGCCCAGAGGGGCTGTGCATGTCGGGCTTCAGGCTCCTGCACAGGCACCTGTGTGGGCAGAGAGCACAGCAGAAAGAGACACCTGTTTGTGGGTGGCTCACAAAAGAATTCCAGCGACAGAGAGTAGCAGCTTTGGGGTGGGAAATGGTACAAGGTCACGCGTGGTCAGGACTTATGATTGCAGAGATTCAGCAGAAGCCTTTTATTTGGTGGCCGCGGTCATTAGCCCTCTGGAGCCTATCTCCTAGCTCTACCCTGAAGCAGCTCAGCTCTCTGCTTCTAGCAAAGCACTCCTCCACCCAGGCTTCTGCCACAGCCCCTCTGCACTCTTGCCCTTGGTTTAGCCCTTTCCTGACCACCCTGATCTCTCTGCTGTCCCTAAGGAAGTATACTTTTCCCTGCATGCATGAGACACATTTCTGATGCAGCCTCTTCCCTCCCTCCCTCCCTCTTTCCTTCCATTCTTCTTTACTCAATCATATGCTGCCCACTTCCTGTGTGCTGGCTGCACCACGTGACTGAGATGCGATATGAGGGACACGCTCACACCAGATTGGTCCGATACATATTAACTGAACACCTGCTGGCCCCAAGGAACCATCTTAAAGAATTTCATTACTATTTTGGGACAAAAATACTTTTATTTCCTTTTTGGTTTTTTGAGACAGGATCTTGCTATGCAGTTCAGGGTGTCCTTGAATTCACTATGTGGCCCAGGCTGGCTATTATTTTTCTGCCTCCACCTCCCAAGTGCTGGGATTACAGTTGTGTACCATCATGCTTGGCAAAAAACACTTTAAACAGGGCCAGCAATATAGGCACAGTGCCTGCCTGGCAAGCATGAGGTCATGAGTTCGATTCCTAGTACCCCTCCCCCCAAAAACCACTTTAAACATACATGCAATGTCAGACAAAATTTGCACTTAAGATAGAGGGTGGGTTTTTCTCCAACACTTATATCACAAGATACAGAAAGTTCTGCACTTCTACATAAAGAAAGTAAGCTACTGTCATTTTGACCCATCTATACAAGTCTGCGTATCTGCTCCCTATGGACTTTTTTGGTTTCTTGAGACAGGGTCTTGTGCATTGGTCAGGCTGACCTCAAACTCTCAATATAATCCAGGCTCGCCTCACACTCACAGGACTTCTCCAGCCTCAGCCTCCTAAGTGCTGGGATTACAGGTGTGCAGCGCCTCATCTGGCTCCCTGTAGACTTCTAAAGGCTGTTATCACACTTGTCTCTGACTTCCAGTTGGGCTCACAGCAGCTGCTCCATCAGTACTTTCTGAACTCTGGACTGAGCCCTTGAGGAAAAATTTCCCTATCTAGCTCCCAGAAGCCCTTGCAGGGGTGGTCTCAAGTCCATCCTGCTGTGAGCCTGCAGATCCCTGCCCACTGTGCTGCCAGTCTACAATCTCTGAGCTCCCAGTTCAAAAGCCAAGTCTAAAGACTGCTTCCTTCTGCTCCACTCACCTGAGGCATTCTTTGTGGTTGCTATGGCATCTGCTCTTCATTGAGGCTCACCTTAGCAATGGTCAGTCCTAGTTGGACTCTGGTTCTAGCTGCATCCATTCAACATTCCATGACGGCTCACTGAGTGTGTATAATGAGCTGTGCGCTGTGCAGGGAGCTGAAGATTAAAATAAACCAGAACCTCTGGCTGCTGCGGGAGGCCACTTTAGCTATAGAATGGAAAGGTGTGACATGTAATGTGTGTACACAGTGCGTAGAAGCGTGGCCTGGGGGAGGATGGCAAAGCTGGGCTGCCTTCCAGGAGGACTATGAGCTGTTTCAACTCCTCCTGCATCCCCAGTGCTCAGTGTACACAAGGTACTCGATACTTGTTTCTCAAAGGGAAGACTCGGCCAATCACAGCCCCAGCAGTCACTAGTTTCCCCTGGGCTGGCAACATCTCTCTGTAACCCTGCCTATGACAGGAGGCAGGCTGCTCAGCCCTTCTGTTTTACGGCTTTGGGTTATCATTGCATTCAGGTTGTATTGATGACTCCCTTATTTCTCCTACCACAGGGCCACCCAGGCAGCCATGGTGAAGAATCTCCTCCTCCCTACTTTGGGACATCAGAAACACCTTAGCTGCGGGCATAGCTCAGTGGCAGAGTGTGGGTCTAGCATGCATAAGGCTCTAGGTTTGATCTTCAGTACAGGACAAAAACAAACAAAGAAACAAAAAAGCACTAAAAAATACTTTACACACACATGAAGGGTCAGATACATTTTGCACCTAAGAAACAGGGCTTGTTGCTTTCCAACATTCCCCTAATAAGACACTGAAAATTCCACTTTTGTACAGAAAGAGAATTTTCTATAAGAAGAGAGAGACAGAGAGAGAAAAAGCTGTCATTTTCAACACATCAATTATTGAAGCTTTGATATTTAGCTTCACTAGCTCTCCTGACAGTGCACATAATGTGTAAGTTATTCCTGGATCAATCCAGATCATGTGACTCTACAGGAGATGGTTTCTAACAGGTATGGACACCAGACAGGAGCCCAGGGCTCGCAGGTCTAAGCCCTGCAGTCAGGTACTGGCACCACTTCCTGGTGGCGGAGTGAGGATTACATTAAACACTGCATCACAGGAAGCACTTTGCACAGGGCTGGCATGGAGTAAGTAGTCAACAAATATTAAATCACTTGTCTATAATCTGTCTAAATTCAGGTGACAACAATCAAATCAAGAGAGTATGTTTTTTTTTTGGTGCTAGAAATTGAACCCTGGGCCTTGTACATACTAAGCTATTCTCCACCACTGATCTACACACCCCAGCCCCTTCCCTCATTTTAAAAGCACTTCTTCTTCTACACTGAAGCGTTAGGAAAACTGTTTAGTGGACAGTCACACACTTAGCACCTAGCTTTAGAATCTCTATTCACCACCCACTTCCTCCTTTTCTTGGGTCCCACTTTAATGCTGGCCTCTTGCACTGCACTGTGCAGCTAGGACTGCAGACAGCACCTTTCCTGAGCTGCACAAACTCTTCTTCCTAACAGCACAGCGGTCTTGAGCCCGAGTGATGCCCAGGGAGCAGGTCTGGGAGAGTGTTCCTGTGAGTAGAGTCAACGCGGAGCAGCTCACAGCATCAGAGGCAACTGTGGTCTAGGACGCAGACCCCAGAACGCAAGCCCTTGCTTGCCCTGGTCTCCTTGGCTGAGAACACGCCCAAAACCAATGTCCCACTCACGCCTGCAGAACTCTGATAAAACAAGGCCAAGGTTTGCCGCACTCTCTAGTTGGGCAATCCATCTGCAGTACTAATCAGGGAGCTCAGGGAGAGCTGAGCATTTCTAGAAAACTGTTACTCAATTTCTCTGAGTTTTTATTTCACCATCTATAAAATGTGATTATTAATCTTGCTTTTTCTATTGTCTCTAAGGTGACTTATGAAGATAAATTATGGTCATCAGAATTATAAAGCAGTCTGAACTCCTTGGAAGAAGAGACTCTACTAGTTCATGGTATTTTATAATCACTGATACTATAAGGTATACTTGAATTGAACTGCTGTGAAAAAGCCTGTTCCCACAAATATATGTAGATTGAAAGTAACCTTGGTATGGCTGGGGCAAAAGCAATCAAAATGTAAAATTGTATTTCAGACGGGTTGTTAAATCTTGTTTCCACTCCAAAAATGAGGAGACTTGGCAATACTGTCATGAGCTCTGAGCCACTGTTTGGGCCAGTGACAGGACTTGAGGCGAGGAATTACATCAAAGCAACACAGGACCCAAGGAACAGCCAGAGAAATCTGAGAAGCATGGAGGAGGAGACAATTTTAGAGAAACTGGGGCCAGAGCGTGAGAGGTGCACAGAAGACAGCCCAAAGGAGAAGGACCGGAGAGCAGCCAGGGTAGCCACTTGCAAGGAGAACACACTCTGGCCACAGGCAGGCCTGCTGGGGAAGAAGCTCAGCATCTGTGCAAGCTGAGATCCCACTGCATCTGGGGGAACCCACAAGGGTTCAAGTGCAGATCCGTACAGTGACCTAAGCTGGATGTGGTGGTGCATACCTGGAATCTCTGCACTTGAGAGGCTGAGGGAGAAGGATCACTCTGGGTTTGAGGTCAGCCTGGGCTACATAGTGAGTTTAAGACCAGCCTGAAGTACATAGTGAGACCTTGTCTCAAAACACCAAAATATAAATTATAATTTGAAAAAAATATAGTGACAAAGGCCTTGCTAGTACCATGGAATTGGTTTTGAAAAGACAGCTTCCTTGGCAAACAGGACAAATGAGAGGAATCATTTTGTTTTTGGCCAAGGTGCTAGTTGAACGGAAGGACAAAGGGACCCAGTGATGGGGTTCTAAGAACAAAACATAGAGTGAGGTTGACCAGGAGACCCCTCCCACTGAGTCTGCAAAGAGCAACCCTTAGGCTGGCCACACTTAACACCAGCGACCCCCAGATGTTTGGTCATGCTCTGCAGCTGGGAACTCTGTTTTGTGTGCAGAGGAAGTGACGGTGCAGTGGAGAACAGCTGCAGAGGACACCACCAGGAGGGACGCCTGCCTCACACCTCAGGGGCTGGGGTGAGGAGGGGGCTCAGCTCCACACAACACGCAGCACATTCGTGGCAGAGGTATTCAGGGCCACTGCTGATGCCCTTGAAACTGCGCCAAGAACAATCATCCCAAGACCCTTGCTGGTCACTCTGTCGTTACTGGTACCTGCAGGGATCACCCATAGAAATGCTCTAAAGACTGGAGTGAATCATCAGATCCATGCGGGAGGGTGACATAACCATAGTTCAGTCTAGATGTTGACATCATTCTCATGCCACACTTGGACAATCTCCTGAAGAAGACTCTTTTCTTTTTGATTTTTTGAGACAGGCTCTCGCGATGTAGCCCAGGCTGGCCTTGAACTCAAAGCAATCCCCTGCCTCAGCCTCCAGAGTGCTGGGTTTACAGGTGTGTACCACTATGCCGGGGTGGAAGCTGGTTTTCTTTCAGCTGGCTATTTCCAGTATAATGTTAGGATCAGAGTAGCAGCTTTTGTATCTGTACTGGCAGTGAACATCTTGGCTCTAAGTGAGATTTTCCTGGTGTGCACAAAACACACACGTATACACACATATATTTTTTATGCTGATCCTTGGTTTCAAGTGTTGTTCCACTCTGCTAAGTGTGGCACCAAAATAAGTACCTCTCTTGCTCACATACTGGAAGAAAAGGTTGGCTCAATCTCCCAAGGCTTCTGATGACACTGGTGTAGACTGGAAGCCAAGACTCAGATGTCCAGAGCACATCCTGATGCCAGTGTACATGAAACAAAGTGAAGAGAGCAGAGCCAGAAATGTGAATCCCCACAACTCATATGGACCTGGCATGGTGAAATACAAAAAGCAAGAAGGAACAGGAAATGAAGAGCCAAGAGAACACTGTAAGAATGGCAAATCTCGATGAGGAATGTTCTTAGAATCAGCCTGGGGCATCTCCAGGAAGAACAGTGGGTCATTTAAAGACCCTAACACTGTCCTGAAATTCTAGAATCCTCATCTGCCTGGCATCTGCTGTGCTTTCTTTGCTGTCCCCAGCCTGTGTGGCCTAAATCTCCCAACCTGGTCTCTGGTGTCTTAACCAGGAAGCCAAAAGTTGCTAGAGACAGCCTGGCTCAGCTTCCCAACACCCCATGTCAGCAGGCCAAGATTTATGGTGAAAACTCTGCCAAAGTACATGCTTAGTAAATATCAGCAGGAGCACCTACCAGCCAGGAAACAGAACCCGAGGTTCTGCGTGTCCACATAGTGATTCATTTTACACATAGGCTACTACATGTTCTTGTTAAAAGTTTTTTGTTGAAAACTTATTTTACTAAAAATGATAGCACAAGTTCAAAGATGTGCATGACAAAAATATATAGCTCAGTGACTGAATAGAAAGCAAAGACCAGGGCACTACCAGTCCAGCAAAGAAACAGAATGCTGCCAGAACGTCGAAGGTCTCCCTTGCACTCCTGTACCCTGCCTCTCTCCTCCCAGGGCTTTGAAGCCAGAGGGTGCAGTGGTGACTTGGGCTTGGCACACATGAGCTGTGCATGGGCTGCACCAGAGGGGGTGCCAAGCCTTGCTGCACTCTGCTTCTGCTGTGCTGAGCGTGGAGACTGGCGCTGGTGGGGAAGGGAGGCAGACAGAGCCATGTACTTCCATGAAGAGCCTTCCTTCCTGTGGCTCTTCTTGTTCCTCTTCCGCTTTGCTGTTGGTTGATGGAAGCTGAGGGGTGAAATTGTACATCGAAGGCTTCTTTAAGGGAAGACTGTTGATTCTGGGAAGGCCCAACCCAAATTGCACTGTCACTTGACAGCCTTCTGGGGTGACTCCTCTCTCCTTGCCCTGGGAATTTAGGATTTCAGTTCCTGTAGATCAGTGGCACTCGTGGCACCCTGACTTTATTCAGCCTGATCACCAATACAGTGAAAATGAGATGCCAGGCTGGAAAAAGGTTGGCCTCTTCTACAAGAAGCTCTTACTCAAGCTGCTCCCTCTACCCTAGATTAAAGCACACTAAGAAAGCAATATTACTTCATACAGTTTTACTGATACAAGTATCAAAGGTCTCACTGCTTTAACATTAACTTTGGTTCATAGCCAGTACTCAGTAAATTCTGGGTCTGTGAACACGACTAGACAAATCATGATGCTTTCCTTCTCAGGGTTCTCCATGGCTGTGCCGAGTGGCCCCAGAAACCCCAGCTCTCAAAGATGAGGCTCATCTTTGGGATATTTCCTTTCCTTCCAGGGCCATCTGGTCACGCGGCTTGTGGGGCTGTCACAAGCCATTCTTCACGGCTGATGACTGAGGATAAGAGACAGTGCTGACGATAGAAACTCGCTCTTTGAAAGAGAGATGCATTCAGTGTCACCAAATGGGGCTATAGCAATTATGAGAGCAGAAGCTAGAAACCTGAGCTGTGAAAAAGAATGCACTGAGTTAAGATGCCAAACACACATTAGAGAGCAAATTCCCACTGCAGGCTCTGGGATATTCCTTTAAGACACGGCCCCATCATCAGAGGGGTCTCCCTCCCTGTATTGTGCTTTTCTGGGTAGTGAATTGCTGAGAAGGAAGGGGCGAATCCTGTTAATACTCTCCCTATGCAAGTTTTCAAATAAACCCATCTGCTCTGACCCAGTTAAGTACAGTGGGGTCATCTCTATGCAGCCAGGCATGCAGGTGGTAGAGGAGCCAGGGCCAATGAGGAAAGCTCTTGGGAATGCACAAGGGCCTCTAAATCTTCCATGGAGCAGGCCTAACCATGCCTGTCTCTCATGGCATGAATGACTGGGAGCTACACACAGCCAGCAAAGGCAGGGGCTCTCGCAGCAGCTGGGTGCTTGTTCTAGCAGAAGAATCTGCTAAACAAAACGGGCACAAACTTGAGTTCTGCAGCACAGGACACCTTATTTAGGGAAAGCCTTCCAACACTCAAGATGTCCTAAAGGAGCTGAAGGAAAACAAAACAGAAACCCCCAACTTTGCTTTCTTGTGTTTGGGTCACAGAAAAACAATACTGGCTCTTTCCATATCCCACTAGGGGGTGCTAAAGTGTAGCAGACACAGGATCTGAAAAGCATCTAAACCTTTCACTCCTATGGGGACAGAGAGTGGCACACTCTGGGAACAGACACTGAGCCTCACTGCAGAAACCCACAGCAAACTGTGCAGAACAGAAGACATTTCTATCTGTGGAAGGGGCTAAGTTGCTTCCCCAGACAAGGACACCATTGCCCCATCTTCCCATAAACAGAGCTTTTCATCCTAACAATGGGGCCTCTTTGCAACCCAAGAGCTGGGAATCTCAGACTTTGCACTGGAGCAACATTCAGCAAGAGATTAGATCGTTCATTCTGTTCTCATGAGCAGTGAACATTGCTCTGGCCAACCAAGCTAACTGGCTATGAAATCAGGAGTCTCCACACATCATCTGGGAGTGAGGGGTGGAAGGAGGAATGTGAGGGAGGCTCTTTACTTCTCTAATGAGTGGGATTTCAACAGGGAACACCAAGTAGAAATCTTAAAGCCTTATTTTTATTTTTATTAGTCCATGTATGCAATATATAATATTTACATTCCTTGTGGGGAGTCAGTACATGTGCTTAACACATCTTAATTCCTTTTTTCATTCCCCTTCCTTCCCTCACTCCATCTCTTGATCCCCTCCTTTCCCATGTGTAAAAGATCTATCTATCTCTACTTCCTATTGCAGATCTCGTTTTGTTCTTTATTTATACTTTGGATTTCTCACATAAGAGAAACCAGGTGCTATTTAAGCTTGCGTGTCTGATTTATTTCACTCAGCAGTCTGGTCTCAAGGTGCATGCACAGGAGAAGCTTGAATGTGTAAGCTGAAGAATGGTGGGTGAAAGGGGAAAGACTGTATTTAGGGATGAAGAAAGAAATAATAATTGGAAATGAAGAGAGAGGAGTAGTCGGAGAAAAAAATTTATCTAAAAATAAAACCTCACAAGCAATTAAAAGGATGTCTGAAAGAATGTCAGTGCTCACTGATGTGAAGAGCTCAGTTTCTTCTTTGCTAAAGAATCAAAGTTGTGTGACTGTCTATGAAACAATGCATGGCTGTCTAGCGTGTGTGCCTCATGGCATAGCATGTAACTAGGTCTTAGCACGTGTTTATCTGGGTCTGTCCTGGATTCCCCCAACATCAAAGTTCCTTCAGCAGAAAGAACCTAAACTGGTGCCCTAGGGTGCTGGGGACTGCGGCTCTGTGACGGATCTGCACACAGCAGGCGCGCGAATCAGCAATAACTGACTAAATGGAGCTTGCCAAACTAGTTGTCCCCAGTTGGAAAGGCTCTCACAAGAACTGTCTAGAAAACACGAGTGTTTAAAAACAAAAAACAAAAAACAAAAAAAACCCAGAAAGCCCCAAATACCCCCAAAGATTCTACTTGAGAGTCAATTTTGAGGCTAAGTGAAACACTTCTGGCTAACTTGTTAGCAATTCTTACTTGTGTGAAAATCAAACAGAAGTCTTTCTTTCTGCTTCTGGGCTTTCCTGGTTTTATATGCAGATGGGCAGACTTTGGATGACCATATAGCCCAAAGTTACTGGACCTCACTGGGGCGTCCCAGTCTAGACCTGGAAATCAATAGTGTGGAGAGGTGTAAGAACATGCTCCTGTGGCTTCGGGGCTGCACACTGGGGTGGGTGGAGGAGACAGGCATGGCGCAGTCCTAGCCTTGTCATTTCTTCCCCAGGACTGCATTGGTAGCTTAAATGTGAGCAAGCATCACTCTTGCTTGGGTTCTATTCTGTGAGAGCTTCATTTCATTCTTCTCCTTGCTGAGCAAGAGGCCCCCCTGGGCTCTCATCAGCCCCTCTACATCATCACTGAGGACCATCCCCCATGAAGGTCCATTCCCAAGATCGAGGACCAACCCCACCATGGAAGACCATCCCCCCCATGGAGGACCATCCCCCAGCTCACCCTGAGCAAAAGGATGCTACAGGCTTTTTTCCTTTCCCCCATGTACTTTGTTCAGTGTGGACAAATATTTGTGTAGCCTGTGTTTACCATTAACACTGGAAGAGTCATTAGCAATTAGATTTTTCTATGGGCAGCAGCAGAGCAGGGAAGAAAGCAAAACCCCAAATGAAGACCAGAAACACTGAGGGCTGGCATCTGAAGGTATTATTCAAAACCAATATGGGAAAAGGCAGAACTGTATTTCCTCTGTTTTTCTAAGGGGAAGTTCACAAAAAGGTCAGAAAGAGAACAATGCAGGCCATCTATCACAGTAGCCTCTAACCTAGAAAGGTTCCGTGCATGCTGCGGCCTCATTTCTCAGTTCTGTAATTACTACTCCCAGCCTCAGATCGCACACCACTGTGGGCTTATGAATTATACATTTCATTTCCACTTACCAACACCCTGACTTGGGGCAGTGCTCTGCGGGCCCTGTTGGGGCTGGGCGGGGTCTTCCCCAGGTACACAGATGTGCCAGCCCTGGGCTGCTGCTCTCAGGCATGCTGCTGCCACTGACCTTCAGCACCCAGCCTCTGCTTTTGTTTACTGAGTAAACAAGGCAGGGGCTTTCCTAGGGGAAATTACATGGGGCACCTTTCCTTCCCCTTACCAGTTTAATTCAGGCAAATCTGGTGAATGTGAATAGGTAGGGTGATCTTCCAGGGTGAAGGCTGCATGGGGCCTAGAAGTGTGCTTGGAAGTGGCATTAGGACCCACCCTGGCCTGCTGCTTGCACTGGGGAGGGGTCTTGAAGGGACGCTGTGCAGGAACCAGGTACCCCCACTCCTCCAATTCACTAGCTCTCCTCTCCCACCAATGCAGAGGGCCTTGGAAAGCTCTGGGGCATCCGTCTTCAAAAGTGTTATGAACACGTTAAAATGGGTCTACTCTTTGTTCGGGGTTTTCCTTTAAAACACAGTGTGTTCAGCAGGAAGGGCCATGCTTGACACTGAGAACACCCATGGAGCAGGCAAGTGAATGGTGAGGAGAGCTCTCTCCCTTGGAAAGCATACACGCACCTAAATCCATCACACTAAGCAGTGATGTGGGGAGGACTTCAAAATTTATTCTAAAAAGTAATTTTAGACACTTTCAGGGAAGATATTTCTAAGATAGACTACAAAAATGGGGTATCTAATTTCTGAGGTTGATTTCAGGTACATAATAAAAAATGAGATACAAATCACTATGACATAAATGTCATTTGTAGGTTTCTTTCAAAAACTACTCTTAAGCCTGGGGATCTAGCTCAGAGGCACAAGGGTCTGCCTGGCCAGTGCAAGGTTTTAAGTTCAATCCCTGGTACAAAAAAACAAAACAGAACTACTCTTAGTGTTGGATGGTGTGTTTATAAAGAATTTACTGAGGGTCCACTGTGAGCAGAATTGTGCAGCCAGCCTCTTACATAGCCTCCAAGGATCCACGGCTCCTGGTATCCAACATCCTTGTGTGGTCCCCTCACATACTGAGTAGGGCACACCTGTGTTACCAATAAGATATTGCAAGTTGTTGTGGTACCCCATGCCTGTAATCTCAGCACTCTGGGAGGCAGAGGCAGGAGGACTGCAAATTCAAGGCCTATTCAGGTAATTTAGTGAGTTAGCAAGACCCTATCTCAAAACAAAAAATAAAAAATGGCCTGGGGATATCTGGGCTCAATCCTCAGCACTGAAAAACAAAAACACAAAAAACAAAAAGAAAACACATCATGGAAAGGACACTCACTTCTGAGATCAGGCCATAGAGGACCCCGTGCTCTGGGAAAAGCTAGCTGCATGGTGGAGAGGACGCACACTTGGATACTTGGATAGCCCTATGGAGAGATCTACAGGGCCAGGAACCCTGCCAACAGTCAGCACCACTTGCGAGCCACAGAGGGCACCACCATGAGCAGGGCCTGATGGAGCACGCTTGTTGTCCCAGCAATTGGGAGGCTATGGCAGGGGGGTTGCTGGGAGCACCAGGCCAGCTTGA
>RJWT010037202.1:0-13371 GCA_004365215.1 Cuniculus paca | reverse complement strand
ATTTGTTAAAGAGGACTTACCTCTAAAATATTTATTAGTAAACTTAAAAATGACTAAACAATTATAAAAAGCAAAATGACCTTTATAGACATGAAAAAATTATTAAGAATGTAGATAAAAATAAGAAAAGGTAAAGGACATATTTAGCTATTTGGAAATTTTCTCAAGTTACCGATTGGACAGGCTAAAGTGAAAAAGAATAATGATACCAAATGCTGATGAGAAAATGAAAGAAATGAAATTATGTTACAAGACATTAGATTATCCATAACTCACTCCAAAAACCATGTGGGTTGTTTATCTTAAAATTAAAAATCAGGAACCATTTGATCTGGCAATTCAATTATTTCATTCTTAGGTAGCTACCCAAAAAATTAAAACATGACAGCACATAGAGTTGTGTATAAATGTTTGTTAAAACTTTGTTCATAACAGACTCAAACTAGTGGACATTCAAATATGCATCAACTAGTGGATAAACAAGCAAAATTTTTGGACTTGCCCTTCAAGGAAATATTACTCAGAAGTAAAATGGACACTACATCAAAAAGAATGAATGTCAAACATTTTACACTATTAAGGAAGCCAAATGAGTAAGATTATATGGTTCCAGCACTATTGCCACACACACAAGTTTAAAAAATCAGATCAGTTGTGATTAACAGTTTAAATATGGAAGACTGATGACAAAGGACAAAATATAACTTTCCACTCAAGAGAAATAGTTCATATTTTTTATTTTGTTGTCACAAGAGTGTAAATTTGCAATTCATCAAATTGTATCATGGAAAATCTGACTCAATGTGTGTAAATTGTACATTGTATAATAAATAGACATTAATATGTGTGATTTTTAAAAAGAGCCAAACAAATGCAATTAGCTTTCTAGGGTATTAAATTGTGATTTATAAATCCTTTAAAAGTAGACCAAGGACCTTATATTTTCTTATCTGCATGAGTGTATCCTGAATATTCTCCCCAAAAGGTAATTCTCTTTCCACTATACTCTGCACACTGGGTGACATTGATTCTCAAGTTTTTTATTGTCTATCTCATTAATACTGTTGTCAAGATTCTGTGTTATCAAACACAATCTATATATTTATCATTATGTGAAAATTCTTATTCTGCTAAATTATACTATTTGCTCCTAGATTGCACAGATTTTTGCTTTCACACCTTGGCACTTGTTCTCAAGTCTGCTGATTCATGTCTGTTTGCTTCCAGTTACACTAGCAAAAATACTGATCCTCTCCAAGACATTTCATGTGTTTGCCCAATACATACATATTGTCCATGCTGGCAGGTATGCTACCTAAGTTGGTCCAATTCTGTAGAACCAAAGATAAAAAGCAATGATTTTGTAAATTCTGTTTGACATTGTATAGTATAAAATACCTTCTGAAAATTATGTTCCTTTTTCTTCATAGGTTTTGAGTGACTTGAGCCCATTGTTAAACTTGATGTGTCTTTAGCTTCCTTATCAGAACAGGATAAGGAACAATATGACATAGCATATCCTAGATAGCCAAAATGGTATGCTTTCTATTGTTTTGTTTCATATATATATTTATATATAATATAAATAATATTTATATATACCAAAGGGATAAGTGAGGGATAATTGCTATTATAAAGTATCAATGGCTGAGTGAGTCATTTTGCCATATACTAAAACAGACTGAAAGATGAGAAAAAATTTTGTGGGAAGTAGAAAGGAAATAAACCAAGAGTTCTGTTTTTGATATCTCAAGTTTGAAATGAGTATTTACTATACAGGTAGAATTGCTAAGTAGCTGAGTAAGACAGACAACAAAATAGCTTCCTAAGAACATTTCTATAATGAGGGATAGAAGGAATTCTCTAATGAGTGAGAATAAAAAGAAGATAAAGTAAGATCCAAGTATTCAGGGAAATTAGTACGTTTAGAAACTGAGTACAGAAAATGAAGCTAGGACAGAAGATTTATCAAAGGTATTCAGAAATATGAAGACAAACTAAAATACATTTTTACATGACAGAATAAAAAAAGTAAAGTGTAGTCAAGGGAGAGATCAGATAGAATGAGAAACAAGTTGACTAAAAATTTTGGCAGCATAGAGATCATAGATAACATTGACTTAAATGATTTCCTTGGAAAAGGAAAAAGCTTTCTTGCAGTACATGTGAGAAAGTTAGAAGAAAATAGAAGTAATGCAAATAAAATTTCAGTTATGTTGGTCAATATGATTAGACCACCTTTGTTTACTAATTGATGCTTAGAGGAGATTTTAGAATTATATATTCTTACAAAGATTCAGAGATGGGGACACTGTCCTTTTGCTTCTATTTTTTGCAATGCGGTTTTTAATATATAACAATATAAGAGTTGTGTAAATTTTGAGATATGCATATAATATTTAATGCATATGTATGTACTGTGTAAAGCTTAAATCAATCCAAAAATATTTATCCTCAAGTGTTTTTCAATTCTTTGTAACAAAACCTTTCAAAATTCTATTTTCTAGTTTTTTAAGATGGATAGTCCAGTCCATAACAGTTTCCATAGTCACCATATCATGTTAAGAGCATGCTAGAAACTTTGGCTCCTATTTAACTGTAACTCAGTCCCTAGTGATCAATCATCTCCTCCTGCCCTCAATGTCTTTGACTTCTGATCATCACCATTCTAATCTCAACTCCTGTAAGATTAATTTCTTAAAATTCTACCTAAGAGTGACAGCTGAAAAGTAAACAGGAAAAATAAAAAATGATGCTATATCACTTTGTCTTTCTGAACCTAACTTATTTAACTTAAAATTGTCTCCAATTCCATCCATTGTCCCACAGGACAGGATTCCTTAACCTTTTATGACTGAATAGCATTTCATTACCTGTGTATACCACATTTGATTATTCCTCTCTTGGCTGAAGATGTTACTTCCTGATGCTGATTCCATTTCATTTGGATATTGACCCAGTGGTGAAATTTCCAGATCATATGATTCTTCTTTTCAGATGTTTCAGGAATGTCTACATTCTTTTCCATGATGGCTTATCATCATATATCAATGGGCTGACTCCCAAGACCTCGAGAAAAATATTCCTGTGCAGCAAAATTGGTAAGAAAGAGGAAGATTTACATCTCAAAGAAACAAAAATAAATTTAAGAAATGCAAAGTCTTCATAGTTAATGCTGTAAGAGAAGGGAAGGAAAGGCATGTAGTTCAAAAGAAACCATCTCAAGTACAGTCAAGTTGAAAGAAAGAGTAGTGTTTTGTGGTCATGTGGAATGTGAGCTATATATACACAAGGATGTATCTTTCTCACAAGAATGGGACAAAGCACAGTGAAATTGTCAGGGACAGTGGAACAGAGAATTTATGATTTTATTTTTTTTGGTAATGGAAATCAAACTCAGGACCTTGTGCTTACCAGGGAGGCACTTATGCCACTGAGCTATATCCCCAGACACAAAGAATTTAATGAAAACTAAGTTTTAGTGGATGAGGGCTACGGCTGAAAAGTAAACAGGAAAAATAAAAAATGATGCTTACTAAATAGAGGGCTTAAAAAGAAATTTTTTATATAATATGCATTTATACATAGCAAGAGATTTCATGTTTTAAAGATGAAAGTAGGGAACTGAGATAAAAAACTCATTTGGTATCTCTTGATCTTTGCATTCTGAACTAAAGGATTGCTGCAAGGAATTTTTCTTATAAAACTCATGTCTTCAAATGAACTCATTGCCGTGGTATCAGTAACTCTTTTTAAAAATGTTAATTAACACTATGCATTTGAGAAAGATGACAGCTTATTGACTTTTTTTCCAGAAAAACAATGATCAAAATGATTTTTGAGAATAATTCTAGATATGACACTTGGAGATACCCTTCACATTGGTGTCGTGATCTTGTTGAAAGAGGACATATCAAAGCACTGTGTCCTGATAACTTTATGTTGATGATGAACATCTAGCAAACCTTCCAATATCTGGAGCTCAGAGTCAGGGAATGATTAAGCCTGGGGATGTCATCTTTTATGGAATGTGGCAAACACCAAACTATTGAAAACAATTTTATTTAAAAAAAAAACTTACTTGACAATAAGTAAGGTCAGACTTCAACAAACTGAATGGTTTGTCAACTTACATAAGAAACAAGAGTGAAGATGTGAACATGCATTGGTAGATACACAGTGAGCCTGGTGAAAAGGTTTTGCAATTTTAATGTTTAGTAAGACTGTGAAATTTCTAAATATTTGCAAAATGAAATGGAAGGAGATGAAACAACCTGGAAGTAGAAAGAGGAATCTACCGCCACTAATGGTATCACAAAGTGTGCAGAAGATACCAGTTAAGAGGGTACAGAAGAGTGACCTCTGTGATTCTCATTTGTTTTTAACATTTTTCTCAGTTAAGGTTGGATCAAAAAGTTAAACAAGATTATCTGTTTGCAGTAGTTTTAGAAGCTGTAAAAAATTTGACTTTCTCGAATAGCAAAATATAAAGTATTAGTGCAACTTGGAAAGGAATTTTAAGTTTAGTTCAAATTAGGGAGTATACCTGATGATGAGTCACCAAAGGTTTTAGATTTAGGTTAAAGACTGAATCAGTAAGTTGTCCAAAAATGATAGTATTGACGGTGTTTTTCATGATAGCGGGAGTAATCCTCTGTGATCATTGCCTCCTTCTGGTAACTAATCACATAGCCAGAGACAAATAACTGGCCCCAAACAGGGAGAAGTTCTGTGGGTCTCCGTGGGTCTCTCAGTGGGCAATATCTTCATGTGTGAAAGGCAATTTCATCAAGCGCTTCTTGATGGCTGTTGTGATGATGACTGCTCCCATTAAAATGAAAACTTCGTGTATTACGATTAAATGATTCACGATGTTATTATGGCAGCATTAAAAAGACATAAGTGCTTAGGCCTTCACATACTATCTAACTGGAAAGGGTGACCATTTGTGGATAATCACCAGTGGGTAAAACACTAATGCTGACATTTATAACATGAATTAGTTTAAACTGTATTTTAAAGTATTCATTTCTTTTACTTCTCTTCAAAGTAAAAGAAAAAGTAAATCTTTTTAAAACTGTTTACTTTGTACTATTTATCTGTAATCCTAAGACGGTGATTTATGAATTATTGTTGGAGGTATGTGAAGATTGAGGTGAGTGCTCTATCTGGTGAACAGCTTTGTTTTTTCTAGCTTCTCATCCCCAGTTCTTGTCAGCACCCAGCACTGCAATTGCAACCTGCTATGGGACACCCTACAAAGAAATGGATTCTATAAAGTTATTCCACTCTACACAGATGTACTATTTAGTCAATGCTGGCAGATCCCTGTAGCTAACAAGGCACTGTGTCAAAATGACATTTATTAATAACTTGTATTACTGCTTTAAAATCTGGACTCCTGAGGTATAGACTTCTTAATCAATTTTACAGAGACCATGTGCATTTCTGGAAAAATGATGCTGAAAGAAATGGAATTTGAAAACAAACTTTTGGTGATTGTATATATCATATATATATATATGGAGAGAGACAGTATTTGTTTTTCTTAAATAACTATGAGGAATGATAGGAGGCATTATAGAATTAATTAAAATACCTTTACATTCATCATTTGTTACCAAACATGATGGAAGTTACTTAAAACAGCACCATGAAACATCATAATACATAAACATTACTATTCTTATTTTACAATTAAGTCCACTGAGTTTTAGAGAAGGTTAAATGGATAAGCAATCTTTCCACTATTATATAGACATTATCTATTTTACCTGATCCAAGAGCTATGCCTTCCTCATGTGTTACGTGACTTCCTTATAAGCAACATCCCCTACTTATCTCTTAGAAAAGATAAAATGACACAATATAATTTTCAATATAAAAAAGAAAAAAATAATAAATGATGTGAGTGGAAAAGCTGTTCCAAGTTCTGTGAGATTTCATATGATCAAGAGATAACTTCTGGGGTATTTCACTGCAGAGGTGCTAACTTATTTGAGTCAAGTATTAAAAAACAATTTGAGCAACTGGAAAAGAAGACTAGATCATTTAAAATAGAGAAAAGTGAGTTGCCCATTTGAGCTGAGCTAAAGTTTATGGGTTATTATTGTTTTTGCTTTTATATGAAAAAGGATGATAAAGTGTATACTTGTTACCCTGGATCCTGGGGTCATGGACAGGTTCCTATGTCCTTATATACCATGAGCAAAGAATCGCATGAGGCACAATACAGGAAGGAGATAATAGTAAAATTTTATTAGGTGACTGTTGCATCTTGGGTTTAAAGTGCCTCCTACTGGGTCTTTCAGAGAATGATTGACAACATGATTGGCAGAGCGCTCAGTCATATCAGTTGGGTCTATTGTTCATGGCCTTTCCCTTAATTCATCCAGTTTTAATTAGATATAGGGCATGCATATATCCATGTGCTTGAATCGTCAATGATCTTTAGGTGAAGAAAGGTTACTGTAGATCATACAGAAGTATTTGGCAGGAGTGATCACTGGTTTGGGATTTTGGAGTTTTCCAGTGGAAGCTCAGTCCTTATTTTTCTTATCTCTACCTCCATTTGTAAACTTTAGCAATAAGGTTTTGGGATCGGCTCTGGAGCATTTCCCAGATTCAGGAGAGTAGAGGGGAGAAGTCCAAAATTGGGCAAAGGGCAAATGTCCCGTAGTTCCAATTGTACTGCCTTTATTAGACTGAGAAGAATGAGCCAAACAAGTCAGACGTTCAAGATGCAAAGCAAATAAGAGGATACTTTATTCAATAATATTCTAGATGCAATGTAGTACATCATCATTACCGCCATTTGCCATTGTTTTTATCTTTTTACGCTTCTAAAAAGAGAAAGGACTTTCCATAATTCACATAAAAAATTATGATAAGAGTTTCATGTCAGCATCTTTCCTTTTTTACTAATATATGAAGCAATTGGAAGAGATGCAAAAATTAGGTATACAGTTACAGGAAATACAGTACATAAATATAGGCTCTAATTTTGTGATTTCGAGACTCAGACTTGATTTTTATCTTTATTAAAAATATCTTCCTCCATCAAATTTTCTTACTGCACAATGCAGCTCACATTTTTGACATTCTTAAATCCTCCATAATTACAACGAATCATGTCAATACTGATGTGTCCTGGATCTTTTCTCCTCACCCTGTCCTGCCTCTCCTTACACTCTCCACTATCTCTGGCTATCTCTGAGAGCATTTTCTCTTACACTGTATTGGTCATTTGCATGTACAAACATGACACTGTGTATTTTTTCCATTACTCTTTATTGTCATTGCCACTAATTCTAATATTTTCCTTTGAATTACTAAATAGTTCTGTTATTCTTTTCCAAATAGCTTTGAATGACTCACCACTTACTATAAGATAAAACTGATCTTATCAGAATACAGACAGTACATTACTAAGAAAGATTTTCTTATCTCCAGACATATTTTTAAGTGTTGCTACTCTTGTTGGTGTTGGTGTTGGTGTTGGTGTTGGTGTTTGTAGTGGTGTTGGTGGTGTCTGTGTGTTATGGGGACAGAACCCGGGGTCTATGCACTAGCCTATAACCCTGGCCTTTTTAGTTTTCTTTTTTAGATAGGGTCATTTTTTGTTTTGAGACAGGATCTTGTTAAGTGGCTAAATTGCCCAGACTGAACTCAAATTTCTTGTCCTTCGGCTTCCCCCTCACAAACAGTTTTAAAGATATTTGGAAGGCTTCCCGGTTGTTGGATTTGTATAGGAAAATAGATATTAAGTACTGGCTTATCTGTATAGCATATTTGAATTCTTTTACAGAAATGGAACATAATAGAAAATTTAGCAAATGAAAGTCTTAGATTTGGGGGGAATAGACTGTATTTGTTTTCTTTCATTATCATAAATGTTACTAATAAGAACAATCTGTGGTAAATGATTTGCTGGCACTAAATTCTTTTTTTTTTTTAATCAGGGGAGAGCGCCAACGTAGTCCCCCACTACCACAAATTATGCAGTCGAGTTTCCCACATTTGGGGAAATCGCAGGGGTCAGCACATCCAGAGTGCAATGGATGAGCCTCACCCTGGGAAAACCACCTTTGGGATCATAGTATCTTCCCTGCCAGGTGAGTTTGGCACTAAGTTCTTAAAAATTGTATAGATCTATGTAATATACTCTGATTTTAACTAGAAGCTCTTCTATTGTCCCTAATAAATTTGACTAATTTTTGATGTTCATCATTATCTTACAGTTTATATTTTTAAAGTTAAACTAATAAACTAATTAGACTTTTCCAATTTATATTTATTTTTCAATGAAATGTGTACTCACTTCTTTCAACCTGTAAGAGATTCCAGATCATGCATCATTTGTTCTTCAACCTAAAGTTGATATTTTGTGTGAGTGATGGATATCAAAATAAGATGAAAGCCATCCAAATTGACACTGACAGTGTGCTGCCCAAAAATTGGAAGTCATCTTTTCTCTGTGTATTGTTGCATTGTGTGCACCTCAGAACTTTATTTCATATAACATAAAATATAAGAAAAATACATTTCAATTTGAAGAACATGAAATGTCCATTGTTACCTAGTCAGCAATTTTGTAACTTTCCAATACAAATGCTAAAATAGCAAGTAAGCCCAAACCTTGTGAATTGTATTCCTGTTTTATTTGTTTTCTTACTTCAAAAATATTTGCTAGTCTATAGGCATGATTCTGTAATGGTATACATCTGAATTTATTCTGTAAGAAGAAAGAAATTTAGAAAATTATAACTTATCAATTATATTTTTAAATGTAAAATTCTATTTTAAAATTATTCAGAAGCATATTTAATTACTTTGAATAGATGCTGAATTTTAAAGATAATATTGTTTTTATTTCTTACAATCCAATAAGTAATCTAGTTTCATCAAAGATGTACTAAAGAGAAAGAGCATTTTTCCATGAATTCCTGTCTCAGATAATCTTACTTTAGAAAAAATCTGAAGAAGTGTTTTACTTTTTTTCTCAGTTAAGTCTAGAACCTACAACCAGCTTCCCCTTCTGGAGTCCAATCTGTCCTCCCTGGTCAGCTTCATTTGAAAGAATCTTCATAGTTTGAAAAGCAAAAGCAAAATGGGAATCCAGGAAGCACAAAAGCCCATCCCTCTAAAGATGAAATCTCTGTTCTGTATAAGTCCCAAACTAATCAGTCTTACAGTAATGTATGAGGAGAAACAAACTGGAAACCCAGAGATCTGTTATTTTCAGAAAATATATTTAATCTTCCTGCACCTCAAATTTTCATCTGTAAAGTGGGTTGACAAATTCAAATATGTCATAGATATCTAAGCAGTATGGCATGTAAACAGCTGGTGAAACATAGTAAACATTATTCAAGATAAATAATTATTAATACTTCCAAAGGAAATTATGGTCCACTTCTATTTTTCCTGCCTACACTATAAAATGTGGTCTCAGAAGAAAAATTGTAGCCACTGATTTTTTCACGTTTATATTTGAAATAACTCTGGAATTTCAACAACATATGACAGGAATGTACATGTTCCTATTTACAGATTCACTGAAAAATTTCCTACTAACTTGAAAGATGGATATGATCTCTTTGGCAAAATTAAAAACCAAATTAGGACATTGTCTCTCTCTGTCTCTCCCTCTCCATTTTCTTCTTTGTCTCTCTCCTTCTCTTTCACCTTTTATATCTCTATCACTGTGTCTCTGCCAAATTGAAGAAGACAGCAAGCTAGACAGTAAAGTAAAACAATTTTCTTCAGATTTGTGGAATAGGGAAAATGACAGTAAAGTTCACAGTTGAGTTTAACTACAAATAAATTATTAGCAATGGGAATTTACAGCCAAGGACAAAGAGGTGTGTGTTGGGGGAGTGGTGATGCGAAAATTAGTAAGATGAAATATCAGAGAGAAGGGATGAAATTCCAGCCAAATGACTTAACTTAATTATTGGAGAATATATAATTAGATACTATCTGAGTGGGGTGGAATATGTAAAACTCAAATGTATACCAAGGGTGTTCGAAGTTTCAAATGTTGATTACACTGACTTAGCAATATTCTTGCTAAGAATAGACAATGGAAATATGAATATAGAAATCCACAAATGAAGGCCTAGTTGAAAAAGAGTTTAATAAAGTAACCAGAGTTAAATTAATGAGAAAATTTGTCAACACATGCACACACACACCCACACCCTATGAACCACTGAGTAAGCTCCAGGGCAATTTCTAATATATTTTCATGACTTATCTTTCATATAAGTCTTTTAAAAAGCTCATCAAGAAAAGCTCAAAACATTTTTAAAGAGCAGTGATAAAAGATAGACTGGTGCAAAATACAAAAAAAAAATGGCACTATACTAAACAATGGAAGAAATAAAAGAAAAATACTGGAAAGAATATTTTTCAGAAAGCAGTATATTTTCATGCAGCTGTTGAAAATCATGTTTGAATATTTTGCAAGAATTAAAACATAGCTCAATAAACTGATTCTTTCTCAAAAGTAATAGCTAAAGGTACTAATGAGAATCTGTGGATTCTATGTCAAGACAGTAAAAGCTGATATAATGAGCTGTCAAAGCCTGATAAAGTACAAAAGTGAAAAACAAGCTGTCTTCCTATGTAAAAAGGAGGATAATAAAAAGACTATACTAGAATTCACATCCAGGGGCCATGGTTAAACAGGGAGTTGCATATTTCTTTTAAGAATGGGACTAGAATCTCTTTTTAAAATAAGAGAATCTTTCAATATTTTCCCAGAAGGATTACAGAATCACTATATACCTGTAACTAGTAAGTGGTTTCTGGTATTTTTCTTTCTAAGTAGAAGTTTCCGGTCCCGTTTTCACCATTGCATACAATTTTTTAAAATTTCATTCGTAAGTTTTCAAATAAAGGGAAACTCATCTGATTCTTTTGAAGAATGACCAGTCAAATCATTCTGGTTGTTAGGCCTGAGATCATATATGTATGGAGCATCTTTGGTGCCATTTTTCGCAGAAGTAAATGTGTTTTGCAGGAAGAAATTCAAATACTGTTAGGGAAGAATAGATTTTGGGTTGTGTTACTGTCAGAGATATTTACTTCTTCCTCTTGGATAATTTTTTTTATCTTTGTCCTCTGCCATATGACTTTCTGTCATATGCCTTCTCCCATTTGATCCACTTTGCTCAGTAGAATTTAAAGAAAAAATGTCAATATGCCACTTCCAAGTGAAAATTTTAAAAAGAAATATACATTTTTATAATCCTTTTTTTCCCTGTCCTCTGCTATGAGAATAGGGCAATCAGATAACAATCATTCCCTTAGCTTAGCTCTAGTGATGAAAAAATGAAGCCCCACTGAGCCAGTCTCAGCTAAAGAAGTTCAGCAAATCTCTTGCTGAAATGTTGGGGCTGTTTTTTGAAGCAATGCAAACCTGGAGAGGGAGTAGTGTAAAGGCACTGGGTTTAATCCTGACAACAGAAGAAGGAAAGTAGGAAGGAGGAAGAAGGGACTGAAAAAGAAAAGATGGGTGGAGTGGAGCCAACATACAATGTAAGGTCAGGAAGGAGGCATGTTTTTCCCTTTTTTGTGCTGTTCACTCTTGTTGCTTGCAGCTGCCATGAACAGCTGCCCCTCAGCTATGCCACCCTGTCTTGGAACCAGCTAAGTATGGACTGAAACTCCCAAAACTATAAGAAATAAACATCTCCTTCCTTCACTTTGAGCATCAGGTATTTTTGTCTCAACATTGAGGAAAAAGTAACCAAGACAAAACTAAAGTAAACTAGTGAATATCCTAAGGTAGAGACACAGATGTTTAATGTTGGAGATTCAGAATATAACTATCCAGAATCCAGTGCTGCTGGGCTAAGTACCATGGTTTGACAAAGAAATATGCACAAGACAATAACAGCACCTGTTATGCAATCAAAGGAAAGAAAATTGGTGGGTATAAATTTTGCTATTTGCATAATAAAAAAAAGAAAAGAAAGTGAAAGGAGAGCAATCAACCAAGCAGAAGACTGAGTTTTAGTGTCAGAAAAGTAAATTTTTGAATGATGAATACTAAATGAGAATAATAGACAATTTTATTTCAATCAACTAATTACTTAAATGAAGATCTAATAAGAAGTATGTCCATACACTCAACAAAGTACAGATTCTTTACAAATGTCAATGACAAGTTAATATATACATAAACTAGAGAATAATACTTAATTTCAAAGGCATTAAATCAAATTGTTTAATGACTAGAGTAGAATTAAGTTAAAAATTTAACAAAAAGATAAAAAAGAATATCCTCAATTTTGTAACAGCTGAACAATGCAATGTTAAATAATCCTTGAGGGAGTTGACAAATGTTTGGAAATTTTTAAATGTTTTGAATTTAATAGAAATGAAAATATTCATAATACAATTAAAAACTATTGTACTAAAACTTACCTATGGTGTTAATGAAACACAAATTTGAATTATCAACAGAAAGTTTTGTGATTGAGTTTAAAAAGCTGATTTTTCAAATTCAATGAATTTTAAAAAGACAGTCACAGCAAGACAATTTTAAGAATGAAAACAAATATGAAAGACTTACACTTTGAGATACTAAATTATACACAAATCAAAATTGTGATGAATTATCATCTTAGTGTAGCTAGAATGACTGTTATCAAAAGCACGAAAAATGCTAGTAAAAATACAGAGAAAGAAGAATTATTATGTGATGTTAATGGAAATGTAAAGTAATTTGCATTTTTAACAACAGTATGTGGAATTGTGGAAAGCAATATGAAAGTAAACAGTATGAAGCTTCCTCAAAATTTAGAAATGTTATTGCCATGTGATTGAACAATCTAATTACTTAGTAAACATTCACAACAAATGAAGGTAATATTTGGAAAAAACACTTATACTTAGATATTTACAGCAGTACTACTCACAATTGCCACAATATAGAATAACCTTAAATGATCACCAGTGAATGGATGGTGAACAATAAAAATGTGTGTGTACTTGTGGAGTAGAATTCAGCCATAAAGTATAAAATTCTAGTGTGAATGTATGAACAACTATTTTGAAGAAAACAAGAGACACTAGGGTAGCCATTGTTAATCTCCTATCACTGTTTTGAAGATCTGTATTTCTTGCAGTGTTCTGTTGTGAAATGCTTTGTTGTGTTTAACTCTGTTCTGTTTTTTGTTTTGTTTTGCTTTATTCTCTTTAAAATAAAAAAGTATAAAATTCTATTATTTGTAGCAACATTAATAGAATTGAATTGTAAGTTAAGTAAGTCAGATACAAAAAGATAAATCCCACAAATTTTCAGTTACATACATAGATAAAATGTTTAATTTCATAAAAGTAGAGAGAACAGTGCCTGGG
>RJWT010037201.1:0-13105 GCA_004365215.1 Cuniculus paca | reverse complement strand
CCAAAAATATACTAAGGTGAAAAGAGAAAAACTAATCAAAAAATATAAACAAATGTTCTTTTTCTATATGAATTTCCAGTGGGTCCAAGTCCTAGATTTTCTTGGTAATATTACAGGAACAAACAAAAAATCACTTAGGGATAAATATATAAAAACACTACAATTTTACATAACATAATAAGTAATGATTTCAATTGATCATTTTCTCCAATGTAAAAATTAAGATTTTTAGATCTATTTAATGTTTAAGAACTCATGAAAGCTTAATCTGGGAATAAGTGTACTAGAAGAATCCTGAGTCTTTTAGTGCAAGTCTAGACATAAATAAAAATATGGCATTTGTTGCAGAACTTGGAGCTTTTGTTTTGTTTTGTTTTGTCCTGAAAATATGCTTTTGGGAATCCATTTTTCTTCGTTTTCTATATTTGTAAGTATTAAACATATTTCATTCACAGAAAGTTGAAATATTAAAGAGCATAAAATGAAAGGCATGCAACACCAAGAAGTCTTTTTTGCCATTACCCGTTTTGCTGCCCCTGACAGCATTGTGAAGTATGTGTAGAATGTTTGCACATGTGGCTGGCTCACTGACTCTGTTCCCATAGAAAACAAAGAGTCACCAAAATGCAATAACCCACAACAAGAACTACAATAGCAAGGCAAGTTTCAGGTATCACTCTTTTGAAGAGTTAATTCTTATATCAATCATTATATTTGAATTAGGCACAAAGACCTTGGAAGAGAACCTGTAGATTTTTCTCATTGCTTCATGGCTGCCCCTCCTGGGCAAAGAGGGCTTGTTTTCTTCTAAGCAGTGATTTTTACATTAGATTATCAGACTATAAACCTTGTTAGCCAAACTGAGCTGATGCTTACTCTGTTGGAAATAAATCCAAGGAACATCAAATCATTTCTTGAGAAATCAGAAAACAATAAAATGTTGAGGTAGTTAAAAATGAAAGATTCTGAAAAGAGTACCTCCATGTTAGGCTAAACAAATAAAATATGCTTTCCTCTCTATAGCAGTACAAATTCACTATATGGGATTGCTACAGTTACTAATAATGTCATGCTAAATTTAAAAGCGGCTGTAGAGTTTTCAACAAAGAATGGTCTGAATCATGGACAGAAGGGGCAATGTATTTTTTTGTAATGGTTCATAGATGTTCTAATCCTATGACTTGTCTCTGACACTCAGAATAGCAGCCCCTTGGTAAGCCACATTGCATTTATATGGGTATAAAAATGTGTTGTCTTCGTAGTCCAAGTTTCCGAACAGTGGACTGAATCACACATTGAAATGTTTCCCTTTACTAAACATACTGAAGAAATCTTAATAGGCTCCCAGTGAAGAAGTCTAAGAGAAAAGAAGGTTTTTGTGGTAAGAAAACAAGGTAGTTATTTTAAAGAATTATAAAATAGGGCACAAAAAGTTCTCAGTGATTTTTGGATGGGAAATTCTGTTCCACCCATTCTGTCACATAAAAATATCTACACCACAGTATTATAATACACCAAGGAGAGGAAAATCATGCACATCCTTTTAGAATATGTTCATGTGCTCTTGGGACATAATTTTCCACTTTACTTGAAGTCCAGTAATGGAAAATAGACTATTACTGACTGGATTTTTCTTTTCTAATGTTGGTAAAATAATAAACTGAAACTATCAGCACAGTCTTTCTTCATCTTTCCAGGTGAAATCTGACCTCAAAATGGAATTAGTCCTGGTAACATCTTTTATCTCAATCCAGGTGGATGTTTCTTTCTGATTTTTGTGTTTCTTATTAATATATAACTAAATATTAAGTAAATTTTTTGGAGGGAATTCAGATTCTAAAATAATATTCATGGAACTGTGCTACCCTGATAAAATTATTTACTTCCTGGGTCTTTGAATTGGTCTAGAGGGATACGTTTTTAAAAACCAAGAGCAAGACCATTGTTGAGATATGAAAAGGTATGGAGTTAGGTACTTTCCTAACTCTTACTGAAGACGAAAGGAAGAACTCAACATAGATGACAGAATTTGCTGTAACTTAATAATAAGAGAGGTTGAAAGTATTTTATAAATGGAAGACAAAGTTAAACTTTTTGCTCCTTTGAGCTTTGTTTTAATAATTGAATACATTTGGAATGGCATTACTATCATAACAAAGAATTTTTCTTTATTTCATTGCAGTAAAGAGAGAAAGAGGGTAGTTTCTTCAAGTTGCAAAGTTCTCCCCTCAAGGGCAGAACACTTCATCGATAGCCTTCCAGTTTTGTGTGACAAAAACGTGGAAAAGGAAAAGAAAGTGTCAATAATGAATAATTAACACTAAATACACTTTATAAAATAACAGAGATATGTAGGTATTTTGGAAGAAATGGGTATAAGACATATCCTAGGAACTTGACTTCATGAGAAGCAGATAACCTGCATTTAAAAGAAATTTTCTGAAAGTCACTTTTATAAGTCAAATACAGGAAGATAGATGGCAACATTTTGTCTAGATACATGGATTGTCTCATACTTTGAGCACAACTGTGCTGACGTAGTCTCTGGATTTCTACTGTCAAATGTTACCCCTTTCAGCATTAGCAATTCAATGTACTTGAGTGAAGAAATTTTTTCATGATTTCCAAAAGAATTTAAGGGTCTTTTATAAAATGAAATTGTATGGACCAATGAGTGTCTACAAAATTTAAAGTTATTCAATTTTAACTAATAACTAATTATCACTTAGCTCTACAAGTAAAACTTCTTTTTGTTATGAGAAACAAGAGAGGACCGGGGATACAGCACCTGCCTGCCAATTGCAGGGTCATGACTTCGATTCCCGGTACCAAAAAAAAAAAAGAGGGAGAAACAGGAAATGAAGATTTCTAGGCAATAAACTGGTAGGGTTATCAATCCTAGCACTTTTTGAAGATCTTTCATGGAATATCATGTTTGTATACAATGCTAGCTCTAGTGGCAGATGAGTAACATAGTCTCCTTATAGCTTCTTGCACTGTGATTAATAACTTGGACACAGAGCATTACACACCACGGTCAATGAAACCCTCTGTCTCTGGGAGCCACTTGGGAATGGGGATGGTCGAGAGCCATGGGACCTTGCTGTACGGTGTAGGGTTCATACTGTGTGGCCACTCCAGTAATGGGAGTGGTGGCACCAAGAAAGTGAACCCTGTTGTAGGCAAGGACCTGGCACTGGCAGCCCTAGCAGTGGGGAAGGGCACATGAAGCAGCTTCTGTGAGCCCCAGCTGTAGCACAGGTCCACATTTGACTGCCCATGAGGAGAGGCAATGGCAGGAAACCAGGGCCCCTGCTTCTAGGCCCTGCAGTGGTACATGGCAACACATGCTTGCGCCTCGGAGAGGATCAGTCCCTCCTCCCACTCCCAGAACGCACTTTCAGTCTCAATAATGGCACATGCTCACACGTGGTATAGGGGGATATGGCAGCAGGGAACCAGTTGGTTCCACTGTGCCTGCTCTCTGTACTTGCAGTGGTGTGGGCCCACATTCAGCTGTCCTTAGGGGAAGGCAGCAACAGGGCCTTTGAACGGTGGTGCCTGATTCATGGTGCCTGTTCCAAGTCCTGCCAATGGCACATGCCCTTGTGCAGCTGGTGATACCCTAGGTCTCAAAGGATAAGCACTCTTATCTCTTAATTCTTGAGAGTCACACCTTCTGACCCCTCTGTTCTGAAATATGTCCCATAATGCAGGGTACAGCATAGCCACAGTTGTTCTGCTGGATCAAGTAGTAGTTTATGAAGCTGCAACCTTCTTTACTAGTATTGAGGAATGACTCTGGAATCCCAGGACTGGAGATATGCAGAAGTTTCTGACTAGTAAGGCAGCAGGAGTTTGGAAAATAGCTCCTTTCTCAAGATGGTGCTTAGATACAGAAGTCTGAGTTAGGAGGTGGTGAGATGTGCTAGTTACTTTTCCCATTCTGGGACAAAATACCTAACACCTGTAATTTAAAGGCAGCGAGGTTTGTTTTGGTTCATGGCATTCGTCCATGGTTACTTGGCTCCAAGGCAGAGGAGGATAGTGAAAGAAAGCTGTTCACACCAGACAGTCAGGGATTAGAGAGACGAGAGAGGAGTCAGGGATGGAGATACACTCTTCCAGGGCCTGCCTCCAGTGACCCGCCTCTTCCAATTGGGCCCCGCTTCCTAACAGTACATTCAGCCCTGAACTCATCAGTAGATTAAAATCGTGAGTATAGTTCCCCCTTGATCTAATCACCTTCCAAAAGCTGCACCTCTGACACACAAGCCTCTGGGGGGACATTCTAAACCTAGGCTATTAGAGGAAACAATATAAGTTTTTTCTCTAAAGCAAAGCTATGGTGTGAATGCTAGGTTGCCTCTTAATCAGCCTGCATACTTGTGAAAACTGCACAACTTTCCAGTAGCCAGGACTGCTGGTGTTCACACTGATGGAGTTTACTGGGATTCTACTGTTAGCCATTGTTCCTGCAAAAGAGAGACTCCCTTCACCATCTGGGGATCCAAGCTTGAGGTTCCTAGGGCATTCTGTTTGTCTTTCTATGCTGGTCTCCAAGTTTTACAAGTTTCCAGTCTCTTCCTCACTGAGTCCCAGCATTCTCCCCAAACTCCGGTCTCAAAATGCAGCTCTCCAGCTGTTGCTCTGCTTCTCTGTGGAGAAAAAATCAAGTATTGGGCACCTCTGTTTGGACAGCTATCATTTACTTTTTGAAATATGTAATTAATCGAGAAAATATAACAAATGTGAATATTTTTATCACATAACGTAATAAGCCACACAAAATAAAGTTGCTATGAACATAGAGGAGATGGCTAGCAATAAAAGTACAGGAAAGACTTTGAAATGACAGTCCTTTAAAAGTGGATAAAAATATGGTTATTAATAACATCTGACATTAATTGCCCAGCTATGCTAACCTCTTTTCATGAATTATCTTATTTAATTTTTAAAACAACCTGCAAGGAGAAGTGATAATTAAGCTCATTTTTCAAATGAGAGATCTGAGATATAGGGAGGTTAAATACATTTCCCAAATGACTAATAAATGGTGGAGATTGGACTGGAATCAACCTAAAATGACTCCAAGACTTGGACATTATTTAAACCACCGTAAATGCAAGCAGATAGGTCAATTTTGTAGCTGTGTTTTTAATCTTCATATATCTTGATTCAGTTTGGGAAATGTTTTTGTAAATGTACTTTAAGTTTTCAAAATTATTGCTACAGATTTATTAATAATATCTATTTATTATCCTTTAAAGATATGTAGTATTTTAGGTTATATCTTCTTTCTTTGCTAGTATTTCATATTTGTGCTTTCTCTTTTTTCCTTGAAATGTCTTAGTAGAAGATTGTTACTTTAGTTTGCTTTTTAAAGGAAACTGTTTTTTGGCTTTGTTCATTATCTTGTTCAATACTTCAGTAATGTGTTTTCTTCATTTTATTATTATTATTATTTTTTGGTACCAGGGTTCAAACTCACAACTTTGCGCATGCCAGGCAGGCATTTATGCCACTGAGCTAAATTCCTGGCCCCGTTTTATTATTTTTTTCCTTCTATATTTTTCAGGAATATTTTACTCTTAGTTTTTAAGGTTCTTGAAGAAAATACATGCCTTACTAAATTTTAAACTTTCTTATTGTTTAATGTGTGTTTTTTATAAGATTGACTATTTTTTCGTTCTACTTTAGTTGTATCCTATGTATTTTAAGTCATAGTTTTCAAATGTCATTTTATTAAAATATTTTACCATTTTATGATTTCTTTTTGATGATGAATTCTACAGCTCTTAATTTTTAAGGTGATGTTTCTAATTATGTAGTTAATTCTTGACTTAATTGTACTAAAATCAGAAGAAATGTTAAATGTATTTCAGTTATTTTAAAATTTGTTGTAACTTATCTTTATAACTAAGTTTAGAGTCAATATTTTAGCACTGGTTTAGGTTTTACTAAAAGCAAGTGAAATGGTTCAGTGGTCAATCTCCATTAGGTTCAGTTGCTCATCATATTTTTCAAGACTAATGTGCTGATTTTTAGCTTATTTTTTCCAGTTACTAACAAGAGATACGTTAAAATTTCCCAACTTGACTATGAGTTTGTCCTTTCCTCAACTGGTTCTGTCAGTTTTTCCTCAAAATATTTTGAAAGGATTTACTAGGGCATAAATATAAAATTTTACTTGAATGTGGAAACCTTTTCTTAATACCTCTATGCTTCTTCTTAGAAATGCAAGTCTCTAATGGTACATATTAATACTTTAATTTTTTAAATTCCCCTACATTTTCATACTTTTTATTCAAATTTGCTGAGTCAGTCTCTCCCCTCCTCTCTTCTCCATTCATCTTTCTCTCTCCCTCACTCCCTTGCCCCTTCTTTTCCTTTTGGTATATCCTGTGCCATATTTTCCAGTGTTTCTTTTCTCTCTTAAATATATAAAGCATCACTGTTCTATATTTTCTATTTTATAACTCTAATATTAGAATTTTTGAGGATTTAGTTTTGAAATTTCTCACATTTTATTGTTTCTTTTTGTCATGAGTTATCATTGACTGAATCAATCCTTTGGAGGGTACTTAGATTGAGATAAAGATGCAGTCTTTTAGAGAGAATTTTTTCTTATTTTAAAGGAAATAAAACAGAACAATAAAATGAAACAAAACCAATGATAAACAGAAAATTCACAATAGTTACTATATTGAATATTGTTATCCTCTAAATAGTTGCTCAGACTACCAGTTTTAGGCTTGCAAAATCAATCAAACAATGCAAGCATTAGGTCGTTTCTTTACTTCAGTTGTTATCATCTCAGCCTGTGTTCCTCAGAATCATCTGGTTGCTTACAGAGGGGGTGATGGGGGGTTCTTCTCTTCCAGCCCATGTGCCGGCTGGCTTATGGAGGCGGGGTGTGACCTCTTTCCTGGTTGTTCCCAGCCTGCAGGGCCACTTCTGTATGTAGGGGGCTGTGTAGCTTCCTTCCTGTTTCCCCCTGGCCAACTTTTGCAGGAAATTTGCACTTATCTTTGTCTAGTTTCTTGGGAGGATTATCAGTTTAGGTATTCTTTTAAAAAATTCAGAGTTTGAGGCATATTGGATTGTTCTATGTGTGGCTTTCAGGCACAAATTCAATAACTGACTTGATTTGGTTCTATCTTAAAGGAGTTCTCATTTCTACTCACCCTCTGCTCTGTACCAGTCCTCTAGAAGAAGGAGTCAGGGAGGCTTGACCTCGGGCCACTTTACACCAGGGCCGTAGTGTTTAGAGTTGGCATTTTGTGGGTAGCATGGAAACTAGGGCTTGTCTTCAGTACTCAGATGCTCAAAGACATGAAAAAGCAAAAGTTCTTTATTCTAGTCAGTAGGGCAAAAGCAACTGAGATGCTTCGATTACTTCTCTAAATTCAACCCTTTATTTAAACTCTGATAATTCTGAATAATTTTGTTCATGCTTCCATGATTTTAAGAAGAATTTAAAATAATATTTTATTAGTGTTTAGCAGGATAATTGGTCTAAGCAGACCACATTCAATTATTCTTAGAGATAGAATTTTTAATAATATATTAACAAAAATTAATACAATCTCCACAAATATAATATGCTTTAGAGCTCAAAGAGTCATTTGATATATAAAATATAATTATATATTTAAGGTATGAATGGGATAATATAGAAAAAATATTAAATTATGTTTGTAGACAAAAAATAATATTTAATAAAGCTCAGTAATTTCTGTTAAAATAAAATGCCAGTTTAATAAAAATTTTCAAGTAATGTAGCAATACAAGAATAATTTCCTAATAAGATAAAAATGTATTCCTAAAACCAAGAGTTAAAATCATGACTAAATGATGTAACACTGAAGGAATTCTTCATTTTCAAAAACCAAACAAAATTTTCTTCAATGCTATTCCATCTATTGTTTTCTAGCAGTTTTAAGCAATGAAACAATACAAAAATATTCATATGAAGCAAAACCCTCTTTAATTAACAATGGGTTTTTCTGCAAACAAAACTCTACTTAAATCTTTGGATATGATAAAATAGGGACATGCTTACTTATAATAAATATGCAAACAACAGTTTTACTTTATATCACAAAAACATTGTTAGAAAATACATTAGAAAGAAAATATAAATCAGAATAGTGATTTTATATATGAAGCCTAAAAAATACATGTAAAAAGAAGCATCTGGGACCTATATGATAAAGACATCAAAATTTTACTAAGGGATGTGACCAGTGTGTAAAAAATATGGAAGACGTGCCATGTTTCCAAGTGGGAGTACACAAAACAATAAAGGTGATGTTATTCCTTCAAGACACACAATAGTCTCCCCCACCTTTATCCATGAAGAATATGTTCCAAGACCCCCCGTAGGCACCTGAATGCTTGGAGAGTATTGAATTCTATATAGTGTATATTTCTCTTTCACACATATACCTCTGATGAACCTTGATTTATAAATTAGATAGTGAAAAATTAACAATAATAATAGAAAAATTACAACAGTATAATGTACTAAAAGTTGTATTGTTTGGGAATGATCTTTCTGTCTCTTTCTGTTCTCTCTCTCTCTGGTTGTATTCTCTGACTACAGTTCACTGCAAGTAACTGAAACCATGAAAAGTGAAACTGCAGATGGGGTGGAACCTACTGTGTATATGGTACCAAAATTCTATTGTGGTCAGTATAAGACCATGACAAGATTGTTAAATTTTCATTTGAATGAAATTAGTCATAAAAATAGCCAGAATAATTTTGGAAAAACAGGATGTGTGGTTCAGTGACAACTGGAAGAAACTCTTTTCCTCTGTGGTCTCACAACATTCGGTGTTATTTCAGTGTTCACAAGAATGTAATGGGTAGTATTGATATGGACCAATGGATAGGAATTCACCAAATTGTAAAAACTAATTTAGCATGTGAGAAATTAGCATTTTAGATGAGTAACAAAAAGATGATTCAATTAATAGCATTGGAATAATTGATTAACTTTAGAAAGAAAATAAAACCTGTGTTACATCATACAACAAAATATATATGCATGAAGATTTACATATAACTTCAATTTAAGTGTTCAAAATCAAACCTTAAATACTAGAAAAAAAAGAATAAGTATTAATATCCTTTTGGAACTCAGGAAATTCTCTTCTTATAAGGACACTAGTCCTTTGAAATTAGGGCTCCAACTTTATGACCTCATTTAACTCCAGTAAATGTCTTCAAATACTGTCTCATTAGGTCTGTGGGTCTTGTCATATGAACTATGGAAAAAAACCTTTGCCCTCAGTGTTACTATTTTTATGAATAAGTTTCTACAATCAATAAAGAAAATATAAAAACTGCAAAAATTATGTGGACACAGGGAAAGAATAGGAAATCCCCTGAGAAAAGTACAGAGCCCAGTTAGCCAAGAAGAATGATACAATTTTCTTGTAATCAAGGCTTGGTTTACTAAACTATCAACAATGGAATACTTTTTGCCCATCAGATTAGTAAAAATTACTAATTAATAAACTCAGAGAAGAATGACTGATTAGTTTTCATGAAAAAAGTGACTGTCTTGTATTAATTCAGAGTTAAAACTGTATTTCATTTTGAAAGTACACAAAAAGTTGACCAAAAATTATTCTTTATAGCTAACTGACTTAGCTATAACTAGAAGGTACATTATACAGATGAGCAAACCTGGAATATGATATATTAAGTTCATTTTAAGTTTTTTAAATTAAAAAAAAATTCCTCCTTTAATTAAGTATGAAAATATTGCCAAGATAACTGCTTTTTTAAAAAGTCTTACTTCAGAGAAAATGATCTATTACACTAGTAGGGAAAATATATTGTTTAATTAAAGTATAGGACACATTGCATGCAATAATTCCACTTAGCCATATCAATAGGGGGAGACAATCAGAAAATATTATTTAAATTTTATAATTCTGACAGTTGTAAAAATAATGAGACATTTTAAAATGTGCAAACATCCACACAACTAACAGAACTTTTCTCAGAAACATACTCAAGGGTGTGCACCAGTCAATGGAAAATTAATAACCATAGAGAAAAGAAGAAGGAAGTGAATGTGACTTATGACAAGCAGTGATGATCATTTAAATTTATAAATCAAATAGTAAAGTTTACAACCCGTAACAAAAGAGCCTGTGATACTTCTAATTTAAGGATTGTAATTAATCATAAAGTACTTGCACTTAATTAAAAGTTGTTTAGCTCAGAGTTTCATAGTTTGAAACATCTATAAAAAGGAAGACTCCCTGGGGATGAGGTCATTCAATGAGGCTAAAGGTCCACACTCTCTTGAGAAGCTTCTGGCATAATCCCAGATGACCTTTGCCTCATGGAACCACTTAATTGTTTAGAAAAGGTCATTAAGTGACCATTCTAGCTCTCATTATGCTGTAAAATTAGTTTATTGGCAACTCATACCGTGAGTGACGCATTTGTATTTATGTCACAAAAGCCAAAGAAGTTGTAAATGTAAGATAAATATTTGCTTTAAAAATAAACTTTGAGGATTACATATTTGATTAATGATTTAGTCATCATTTTAAGTATTTTTAAAAAAATACACACCAGATGACTCAGGTTAATCTTTGAAAAATGCTTAGTCTGAGAGAAAGGATATATAGCAATTGGCAGAAGCTTTTATTCTTCCCTGGACAATTGAAAACATTAAGAATAAATTAGAATGTCATCACGCCCATCCTATGAAAATTTCTTGGGATTACCAAGTAATAATACCCTAATTGTAAATACTTCACCTGGAATAATATTTCTTTTGATATCAACATTTATTATGTGGTTGACTTATCCAGAGGTGTGCCTATAATATTTCATAAGAGCCTATCATATAGCATTCAAATACTTAAACTCTAGACATGAGTTACTATCCATGGGAGTAATTGTCTGTAATCAATTCCTTACCTGAGATAATACCATTTGTCAGCTGTAAATCATATTTTAAGTTTAAGACACACATTGCTTAGCTTATGATAGTCACTATGTAGGAGGTAGTATTCTGGAATTTCACAATATTGTTTAAAATTCAAATATTTTCATTCCCCAGCAGAAACTGCCTTAGTTAATATTTTTAGAGAAATAGTTGTGGACTAAGAAGAGTGATTAATTTAAGGTAAGTGATTAATTTCCACAACAGCACTACAAATAGAACCTGAATAATAGATTTGATAATGATAGCTCTTAGCTATTGATGACATAAGCAGCCACATTTTTAAAACACCTGAATAACACAGAACTACAAATCAGAGGCAGAGAAGATCCACTAACATACATTCATCAGAATGGCATTTATAGATTTTTCATAGATGAAAGTTCGTGGTTGGCTTCAGATCTTCTGTCTTAATTCAAACTGCCATTATGTAAATCAGTGTATGAAACTGGAACCCTCCTAAGAAATGTGCCAGGTGAAATGAGTATGTTTTGTAGCAATCCCAAGTGAATATGCTTAATGTATGGACGAGTCTAAATGAATTAAGGTCTACTAATTCAAAGAGAAAAATATTTATGGTTGATAGTAGATTTATATGAGTTTTCCAAAATTCTTTAAAGTGCTTTGTACATATTTGTTGTATATCTACTATTGAGTTTGTCTCAGACTACCATCACATACATAAATCACCTAAAAAGAGATGATGATCAACTCCTCAGCCTAAAACCATTTCGTTAGCCCTAAATATTAGGTAGCTGAATGTGTGGCCCCCACTAAAATGCAAACATGTGTGAAGTGGATTATGCATGCTAATATCAATCAATAACATTTCATTGTTTTTCCTTTATGGGAGTATGCCAAGTTCACTGAGAGTAGGTATTGGTATACCTAACAGTAAAAGGAAAAGTTTGGAATCTGGGAAAGTCGAAAATAAATCTTGATTGAGGAGACTTAGGTTGCAGGAAGACCTCAAAAAATCAAAAAAGAAAAGAAGTAAGAGCATCAAAACAGGACACAACACAGAATGATATTGAATTTCAGTAACAAATCATGTCTAATTCATATTCTTAGCTTTTCTCATAGTGAGCTGTACCTGACAAAATCAAGTGTTCTTGGAAGTCCTGTACAAATTCTTATGTGAATCATGCCAAACCTACAAACCAGTTATTGAAAATCAACTTACATCCCAGTTATTCAGAATCTAGGTAACATTATCCCAAACAGTACTTTAACTCATAGATAGGGTGCTAGTCCAACGTTGAAATTTTATTTAAATGATAATAAACATGTAATGCCTGTTAATCTATTATTACATAATAAATCACTACATATTTTAAAACAAATTTTTTATTATTTCTCGAAATCCCATGAGTTAACCAGTTTTTCAGATTCATGTGATGTTTTCATAAACTGCAGTTTTCTGCATGCTGGATGGATGAGTGTGTCCAAAATATCACAGTCACATGACTGGCAGTGGATGCTGGCTCTTGGCTGCGAGTTCAGTTGGCTCTCAATGGAAGCACTTGTACATTGCCTCACATTAGACTTGACTTCTTTCAGCAGGACTGTTAGTTTTTTGAGGGAGCATTTCAAAATCAAAAGAGGCACAAAAAAGAAGTTTCTTGACCAGTAAGCGTCATGCCAGAAAGTGACAGAACATCGCTTTAGCCATATTCTATCAGTCAGTCATGCTAACCATACTATTATTTAAGGGAGCAGAGAAACAAACTCTTTCCTTTGATGAGAGAATGGTAAGGGCACATCTCAGGAGAAGACATGAGATTACAGTCACTTGTATGACCATCTATGGAAAATAAAATCTGCAATTGCCCCTCTTTGTTAATACAGCTAAGTGAGACAGTGGTCAGGAACTGTTCAAATTGAGAACTTAAGAGTACACACTCAGCACTGTTGAACCTGTCTAAATTTTAGTTAAGTTCTCTAAAACACATTGTAGCAGCATAAAAATCTTATATTTAGCACCCACTCTGTGCCAGATTCTTTTGAAGTGATTTATTCATATTTATTTATTTAATCCTAATAACAGCTTGATGAGATAAATTCTATTATTATTCCTATTTGAGAGAAAAGATGAAATGAAAATATTAAAGAACTTTTACCAGATGA
>RJWT010037200.1:0-13125 GCA_004365215.1 Cuniculus paca | reverse complement strand
CTTGCTTTCTCTGTTTTGCTCTGGCTGCTTTTGCTTGCTCCTGCCTTACAGTGTTTCCCCAGTGTCATGCCACCCTGCCTTGGAGTCAGATGATTATGGACTGAAATCTCCAGAAACTGTAAGCTAAATAAACCTTTCCTTGCTTCACTTTGGGTTTGGGTGTTTGTCTCAGCAGGGAGAGGAAAGTAACCAAGACAGAATTTGGTACCAGTGAAGTGGGGTCATTGCTGTGACTGAACATGACCATGTGGTTCAAGAGCTTTTGGGAATGGCTTGTGGGAAGAGTTTGGAAAGGTTTGGAGATGTCAACTGTATGCATAGAACAGGAACAGCTTAGGCTGTTCTGTAGGGGAGATTCTGGTCAGAGCTCAGGAGACCAGAAGGTTGATAGAAATCCTGCCAGTAAGGACCAGGCTCGGGAGGTTTTCACTGGGAAGAAGGGCAGCATTGGGTGCTGGACTCCACATGATGTGTGTTATGGCTTGGCAGAAAGTTTTTCTGTATTTTGTTCATGTCCAGAGACTTTGCCTGAGACTAAGATTAAGGGCAGTGGACTAGTTAATCTGACAAAAGAAATTTCAATGCAGTCAAATGTTGAGGCTGTGGCATGGCTATTGTTGGGGGCTTTTAGCCAGATTTATGTTGTGAATCAAGAGCAAAGAGCCCAGCAGGGTGATTTGAAATGTGAGTTTGACCAGAAAGAAACCTCCAGTAAAGCTGTGGACTGTAAAGATAGAGCTGAGACCTTGATTGCTAAGAAGGAACAGAGAAATGGAAAAGATGGCCTGCAGGCAGTGCAAAAAGCAGTTAGTCTCGAACCTTTGCCGCTTCCAAACTGCAAAAGTGGAAGACTTTGCTTTGAGGAGAAAGCCTCAGAGCATCATGTTCCAGAATGGCAGTGGAGGCCACAAGAGGTTCCAGAATCATGGCAGCATAGAAAATCTGTTCCTCACAATCAGGTTCAGAGTGCCCAGCGATCCAGGCACTCGACCCCTACATTCAAGAGAAAGGAAAGCCTGGCTACTGCTCCAGCTAGAAGCAGACCTCAGCATCATCCACATAGTGCTGGTTTTAGGTGCACACAGAATGCAAAAGTTCAGAGGTTGAAAAGGCTTCCCCCCACCCCAATTTCAGAAGGCCTGGGAGGCCAGGCAGTGTGCCCCTGACAGGGCAATGTGTGAAGCTATGAGTGTGAAGCCAAAGGTGCAATGGAGACAGCAGAAGTTTGGAAAAGCCAGGAACATGGATCATCTAAGGAAACCTGCAGTGGGAGAGCAGAGCCAGCACAAGAGAGATGCCATGGCATTGGTGACTACTAGAAGTGCCATAGGGGTGGAGCCACACAAGACCTGTGGAGCTCACAATTTGCCACAGTTTGCTTCAGATGTTGGATATGCAACTATAGTATTTAACAATTATCGTGCTGGATTTTGAATTTGTTTTGATCCCAATACTTTGTACCCCACTGTTTGTAACTTTTGGAATGAAAGTGTCTATCTCGTGCCCTTGCCTGTTGGAAGTGTTTAAAGTTTTCATTTGTACAGGGTCTTGCAGCTAAGAGTTTGCCTTACATTTCAGAGACTTAGAACTTGGACTTTCCAGCAATGCTGAAACTGTTCCAATGGTGAAACTGCTAGGACTTTGGCAACACTTGCACATAGACTGAATGCCTTTTGCATAAAGGGATGTGCAGGAGTATTTAGGGGTCCAAGGACAAATGTTATGTTTCTAATGTAAT
Source organism: Cuniculus paca (assembly GCA_004365215.1). Lineage (NCBI taxonomy): Eukaryota > Metazoa > Chordata > Mammalia > Rodentia > Cuniculidae > Cuniculus > Cuniculus paca. Next base: position 11,387 of record RJWT010037200.1, on the reverse strand, counting down.
GTAATGTTGATCAACTTAATGCTGGTTCTTAAGGATTGTTAAGCTGTGTTATAATGTTCAAGTTGCAAAATGGTAAGAATTGGTATGTCTTGGTATTTGGAGGCTGGTTTAAAGAAATATGTCTAGTTGCCAAGTTGACAAGGGGTAGATTATTATGGTTGATACATTGTGTCAACTTGAGCAATTCAGAAGTTTAACTGAGAGACTCAGCAGGGAGCCAGGGTGCTTACTTTGTAAATATCTTCATCCTGTACAAAGGAGGGAAAGGACATTTTTTGAGTGCTACACCCTCCCTGGAGGTGGGGTGGCCAGTGTAAGGGAGGAAAGTTGGCTTGCTTTCTCTGTTTTGCTCTGGCTGCTTTTGCTTGCTCCTGCCTTAAAGTGTTTCCCCAGTGCCATGCCACCCTGCCTTGGAGTCAGCTGATTATGGACTGAAATCTCCAGAAACTGTAAGCTAAATGAACCTTTCCTTGCTTCACTTTGGGTGTTGGGTGTTTGTCTCAGCAATGAGAAGAAAGTAACCAAGACACCTGTGCACCTGTCACCATCTTGGATGCTTGCCTCCTGCAGACAGCCAGTGCAGGAAGGGAAAAACAGCCTGACTCACCCTGCGTACCTGCTGACATTGGGGTACTTGCTTCCCTCAGCAACCAGCAATGGCAGGGAGAAATAGCAGACACACTCTTGCACGCCTGCCACTACTGTGATGCTTGCTTCCCTCAGGTAATCAATGTAGGTAGGAGGAAAAACCAGCCAGATGTGCCCAGTGTGCCTACAGGTTGCCATTTGCTTCTTGTGGGCAGCCAGAGCAGGCCGGGCAAATGAGACAAACATGCTCCTGTGCACCTGCCACCATCAGGGGAATTTTGGTGTAGCCACACAGCTGAGAGAAGTACCCACACCATCATGCACCCATGACCATTGGGGAAGCTTCATTGGGGAGTTTTGGAGTAGCCACATGGATGAGAGAAGTATTCTCACCACCATGCACCTGTGGCCATTGGGGAAGCCTCAGTATAGTCACGTGGGTCTGGAGTAGCCCAACCCACAAACCACTGCCTCCCTGGGAACCTGAGATTGGAGAAACCCAATTGCCTGGCCAATTCCCCTGCACTGTGTAGGGGTAGCCAATGTGGGAAGTGCCTTGGACCTCACAACTGGTTAGTTGGGAGGAACCCAGGAAAATGTCTAGATGAAGGAGCAAAAGGCAGTCTCAGACCTCCAGCTCACACAGAACAAGTCTGGGAGATATAGATGGGAAGTGAGACACCTGAAATCTCTGATAGGATGGCAACTGAAGTAAAGAAACAACTTCATGAGGTTGTAAAAGTAATCAGATCAGAAATAATATCTCAGTAAAAGAAGAAATCACAAGCATAATGAAAGAATTGCTGAGCATATCTAAAGAAGACATAGATTTTAAAAAAGGGGAGCATAGGGAAATGATGGAAACCTTGAATGAACAATATAGGAAGGAATTACAATGCATGAAACAGATTCAAAGAGCTATCCAGGAAGTTAAAAATTCCATCAAAAACTGCTTGAAAGAGACTCAAGGTAGACTTTCAGATCTTGAAGACAGAATTGCAGCTAGCAATTGTGAAAGGAATGATCTCTTAAAAATAACAAGGAACCAAGAAATAACAAATCAATGACTGCAAGACAACAATGGCTGCAAGATGACACAAAGAAAAATAATTTAAGAGTGATAGGTATCAGTGAAAAAACAGGGTTCAACACAAAGGGCATAAAAAGACTACTTATGAAAGTAATAGCTGAAAACTTCCCAAATATGGGAAAAGGACCTGGCATACAGGTAAGCAAGGCATCTGGGACTCCAACTAGCCATAACCAAAATAAATCTACACCCAGACATACAAGAATCAAGATTCCAGAAATTCATCACAAGAACAGAATATTAAAGGCTGTTAGGGAAAAGAAACAGATCACCTTTAAAGGAAAATCCATCAGAATCATGGAAGACGTCTCAACACAAACCATTAAGTCAACAGGAAGTTGGAGTAAAGTGTTTCAAATCCTAAAATTAAACAATTTCTAACCCAGATTAATGCAAAACTGTCTTTCAAAGTTGATGGAAAAATAAGATACTTCCATGATAAAGAACAACAGAAGGATTTCATGACCACAAAACCAACCCTACAGAGAGTTCTGAAGGATATTCTAGAGAGAGATAAAGATGACCATGCTTCCAAGAACAGCATCAGAGGGGGATTGCCAAACAGGGCAGACAATTGAACAGAAGAGAAAAGTATGGGGCCAACAGCAAGAGGATAGCATGGCAGAGATGAGCCAATACATGCTGGATATAACCATTAATGTAGATGGCCTCAAATCACCAATAAAAACAAACATAGGGAGAGTGGATCAAGAAACAAGACCTGTCAATATGCTGTATACAAGAAACACATTTAACATGAAAGTAAATTCATACATCAAAAATCAAAGGAGCAAAAACAATGTTCCATGTGACAGGAAACCAGAACCAAACAGGAGTAACAGCAGAATAGATGGGAAAGACATGATATGCTTAAACAATGGAAAGCTACTCAGCTATAAAGAAGGATAATCTCGAGGCTCTTGTAGGTAAATAGATGCAACCTGAGATCAGGCTCATGGATGAAATGGTTCAGTCTCATATGGGTGAATATCATATTATTTCCCTAGCATGAAAAACTGAAGAAGTTAATGGGATCCAAAAATGTATGACAGATATTGTGAAAGTGATAGGGGAGGAAACATCTAAAAAGAGAAGGTGGTAACCATTGTTAATTTCCTATTATTTTGTTTTGAATTCCTGTGTCATTTTCATTGTTTTCTTAGGTTTGGTTTTATTCTGCATTGTTTTAATTTTATTATGTCTGATGGTATGAACAGCTATTTTGAAGAAAACAAGAGACATTATGGTAGCCATTGTTTATTTCATATTATCTTGTTTTGAAGTCCTGTATCACTTTCATTGTTCTGTTCTGGTTGGCTTTATTCTGTTTTATTTTGTTCAGTTTTATTCTCTTTAAAATAAAAAAGACACTTCATCTCTCCACCACATTTGCTGATATACTCTGCCCTTGGCTATGCAGGCACTTGGTCCAATGTAGCAACTGCAAGCACACATACTGGTAATCAGTCCAGTAGAGCAGCAGTGTACTTTGTACCTGTCCTTTTCAGGAAGAGACACTAAGCACAGAAGCCACACTAAATAAAGTTAGGGGAGTAACTTCATGCTGTAGTATCTGAGCCAACCTGGGTCTTTGTCTCTGGGAAGTAGAATTTGGCCCAAGGGAGCAGCCATGACCCTTGCACCTTAGTTATTATGGTGCCTTGTCCCCCAAACTAGCAATGTGAACCCAGCAGAAAAGTCACTAAAGTCTGTGGAGCAACTGCACCCTATGGTGTCTAAACCCACTTGATACTGATTTCCTTGAAAGTGGCACTTTGACATTGCAGACCAGTCATACATATGCTCTTGCTAAAGTTGGTGCAGCACCCTGCCAGAGAAGTAGAGCTTTGGCTCAGCTGTACCACCCCACCTTTTGAATTAAACTGCAACATCCCACCTCTTTGGACCTGAATCAATCCTCCAGAGTCTGATTTTCAAGGGTACCTTCTCTCCCTAGACTCCCCACCTTGTACAGCCCAATCCTCATCTTTGCCTTTACCATCCCTAGATCTTTGTTGTTGTAATACCTGGCCTCTCAAAGTCTAAGCCACTGCTATATCCTACCACTTTAGAGTTGGGCATCTCCACTGTACAGTATCCCTTCTCCTAGTACCTGAGATGTTACAGCCCTCTGTTGTCTATGAGGCACAACTTATATCTATGCCCTGTTCCCTGGTGCTTCTGTTCTGAAAAACTTCTTCCCTAGGGCTGTGCCAGTGCTGATCCCTGACCCTCAGTATCAGAGTCACAAACACACCCCACTCTCTCTGGGCACAAGCTACAAGGAAGTGTCTCACAATCACAGCCTTCATCTTGGAGAGAAAGCTGCATCCATACCCATCCTCAGACAGTGAACCTGTACCCATATCATAGGTGCACCTGCAGTCCAAAGAGCAGTGATCCCAGGACTCCAGTTCCACAGCTTCTCTGATCACCCACAGCCTGGGACACAGTGTTGTTGTGGCTGCCTGTGTCTCATATCAAACCGCTAACCAAAGAGGGATCCTCTCCACTAAGGGAAAATTGAGCAGCAGGACCCCTACATACCTTGCGCAGGGGACCATAGCACCTTACCCTGTCTACCACTGCCAACAAGTCCTACAGCCTAGGAGGCACCTATAATTATCACTGTTGTAGATCACAGCTGAAGAAACTGCTCAAGGAATACACTGCTATGTCCATCAAAACCCAAAGCCAATACTCCTTGCTCACTCAATATCCTAAGATCCATATTCAAGTGAAAGTCTTATTGTACAAAAGCCACACTATAAAATTAAAGGAAGCTGACTCTTTCATCTGGAATGGGGACATCAGTGCAAGACATGAGAAACAGAAAATGTGAGGTACTATGATTCCACCAAACCAGCATAATTCCTTTGGAACTGAATTGAAAGAAATGGAAATTTATAAAAAATAAAGATCTAATGGAAACCCAGGTAGATATAAGGGCATATACAGTACACAGAAAGTTCAGTGAAATCAGGAACACGATTCATAATCTAAATGATAAATTTAACAAAGAGATAAATATAATAAGAAAACCATATTTGAATCTTAGAGCTAAAGAATTCAATGAATGACAGTTAAAAACAAATTGAAAATTTCAACAGCAAACTAGAACAAGTAGAAAGAACTTCCAAATTTTAACACATATATTTTTAAATAACCCAGTCTGAGGGAGACAGCTCATTGAAGGGAGAGAGACAGAAACAGAGAGAAAGAGACAGAGAGACAGACAGACAGAGACAGACAGACAGAGACAGAAACAGAGACATCTACAGAACTTAACTAAAACTGTAAAGTAAGTAAAATGTGAATTATGGGAACTTCAGAGACAAAAGATATGAGAAAGTTACAAAAATCTTATTTAATCAAATAGTAGCTGACAGTTTCTAGATTTTGGGATAAATAAAAACAATCAGATCCATAATGCTCACAGATTTCTAAACAGTTTAGTATGAGGAGGTCCTGACTGAGGCACATGATAGTGCAATGTCAAAAGTAAAGAAGGACAAAAATTTAAAAACAGCAAATTCCTCAGTAGAAGCCTTTCAGGCCAGAAGACAATGGAATGATATATTTAAAGTGCTGACCTAAAAAAAAAAGTCTTGCCAGTCAAAAATGTCCTACCTAACAAAACTATGTTTCTGACATATTTTTCTCAGAAAAGGAAAAGCAGAGGAAATTCATCACCATAATGCTTGCACTAAAGGGGCTGCTTCAACTGGAAGAGAAAGAATGATGATTACTATCATAAACATGAAAATATAAAATTCATTGATAGAGTTAAATTCATAATCAAATTAAGAATACTCCAAAACTCCAATTGTGGTATGCCAATCTTCTAATGTCTCATATGAAGATTAAAAGTAAAAATGTTTAAAAGTAACTATAGTTACAAGAAATTTTTAAGGAATATGCTTTAAGTAAGTTGTGAAAAAAATAAAAATTATGAAAGACCACAATAGTCTAGTGTATTTAGGTGTTGCCAAACTTCAGTTGTTTTAGATAAGCTTCACAGTGACCACAAAGCCCACAGATACACAAAGAAGTAAGAGAAAATAATTAAATTATCACTACAGAAAACCACCAAATCACATAAACAGACAACTAAAGAGGAAGAAATATTCTTTAAAAAAATTAAAAAAAGAACAATAAGAGTGAATCTTTGCCTATCAAAAGTAACCTTAAATGTAAATAAACTCTTCAAGCAAAGGACATACCATAGTTGAGTGAATTTTAAAAGATCCAACCATATACTATCTACAAGAAACTCATTTAAGCTTTAAGAAAACATGGGGGATGAAAGTTAGGAGACAGAGGAATATCTCACATGCAAATGGTAACAAGAAACTGCAGGTGACTATATAGCAGTGCCTTGCCTAAAGATAGAGTTACAGCCTGATAAGTCCTTTTATAAGATGAAAACATTATAAATTGAAAGTACATTTTTATTAGATGACTTCTCATGCAATACAAAATATCTGAGACTGAGTACTTTATAAGAAAAGATGTATATTTAGCTCAAAATTTTGCAATTAAAAGGCATGATCTTGATACTGGCTTAGCTCTGGGTAGGACATCATGGCATACAGCATCATGGCAGGAGCACAGGTAAAAGGGAGACATCACTTTGCATAACAGGAAACCAAAAGACAAGAAAGGGCCAGTGTTGCTGGTTTATAATACCTGTCTCATAATAACTAATCAGTGAACCATAAGAACTACCTTAACTGCTTCTAAAGGCAGCACCCCCAAAATGACCTAGTGGCATCCCACTAGTAATTTAACTAAGGCACATTATCTAATCCTTAGTGAAAATTAGTATTTTTTTAAATTCAGTGACATTCTTGTGATATGCTTTACTCCTGCTTCCTCGACACTCCTTCTTGACAATTCTTTCTTGAGTACCTTTTTTTTTATTTTAAAGAGAAATAAAGCACAGAGAACTCAAGATCAAAAACAACAACAAGCAAAATGACAACAACCAAAAACAATAGCAACATAGGATTTCAACCAAGATGGTAGGAATTTAACAATGGTTGTTATGTTGCATATTGTTATCTTCATTGAGTACCTTTTTCAACATTTCTTTCTTAAGACATGTCTTAGTCACTGTCTTGTCACTGGAACACAATATCCACTACACAGCTTGAAGGAGAAGAGGTTCATTTTGGCTCACATTTTGCAGTTTCAGCCCATGTTCAGCAGGTTCAAAGGCAGAGAACAGCATGTTTGGAAGGACCTGGATGGAGAAAAGCTGTCCACATCATGACAGCCAGGAAGCAGAGAGAGCAGGAGACAGCTTTGAAAGAAAATACAACCTTACAGGTTTTTTCCTAGTGACCAGCCTCTTCTGACCAGACTTTATATCCTAGTAAAAAATCAGGTAGAATACCCTCACAATCTAATTACCTTTCAAAAGCCCTGACTATAAGCATATGAGTCTTTGGGAGAACATCTAAATATAAACTGTAACATTGCTCCCCTAGCCCCAAAAGGCTAGTGTGCATCTCTTTATGCAACACACATTTAGTCCATCTCTAAGTTACCAAAATCCTAACAGTTCCAGCACTGCTGAAAAGTCAAGAGTCCATAGTCTCTTCCGTGTCTGAAAGCAAGCTCTTAGCTATGAGCCCATGTAAAATAAAAAAAAAAAAGTTAAAACACTGCCAACATATAATTGCACAGAATGAACATTCTCATTCCAAAAGTCAGGAAAGGGGAGATAGAAAGCAGTGGGAAAGAAGCAAGATCAAAATCCAGCAGAGCAAACATTAAATCCTCTAGCGACGTATCCAACATCTGAAGCAAATACATACAATCCAAACAGCTTGTGTTGCCCTGTCCCAGAAGCATTGCCAGTGGGTGCAGCAGTTGTAGATTCTTTCTTGTGCTAGTTTGGCTCATTCCTTGCAGCTTTCCTTAGATTTTGTATGAATTTACTACCTGCCACTTTTGGGGGTCTCCATCACAATTTTGACTTCACTCTTTCACACCTCCATCCACTCCCTTGTCAGGGACATATTGTCTGGCCTTCCAGGCCTCATTCTGAAATGTGAGTTGAAACCTCTTTGATCCTGAAACTTGCATTCTGCATACCTATCACCACTTGAATGATATCAATTTCTGACACCAGTTGTAGCAATAGCCAGGCCCTCTGGAATCTTGGCTGCAACGGCACCCAAGTGCCTTGATGCTTGAGCACTGTGAACAGAATCCCAGGAAACCAATTTCCTAGGCTGCTATTATGTAGCAGGAAGCTCAAGGGCTCATTTCTCAAATGAAAGCTTTATAGATTTGCACCTTTGAGCCTGCAAATGGAAAAGTCCTGTTGGTTCCTGACATGCCACTTTTCCTATTGTCCTGATGTTAAGTACTTGTCTTCTTTTTAATGTTGATCTTTCAGCAACCCAGCTCTCCTCTGATCCAGCTTTACAACCCATAGCTTTGTAGATGCTTCTTTTCTGGTGAAACTCAGAACTTTTAAAATCATTCAGCTGTGCCATCTGCCCTTGATTCTCAATGTAGAGTGGGATAAAAGCCCCCGTCAGTACCAATACCAAAGGCTGAATTTTTGGTTGCCTTGAATTTCCTCTGCCAGATTAATTAGTCCACAACCCTTGAACTCGGTCACTGCCAAGTCTCAGGATATAAGCAAAATATAGTCAAATTTTCTGCCAGAGCATAACTAAATTGGCCTGGAGTCCAACTGCCATGGAGTTTTTGTCACCAATTGAAATCTCTTGAGCCTGGTCTTTACCATTTGCCTATTTATTAGCATTCTGGTTCTGAGCTCTAACCAAAAATCTCCCATCAATCTCACTGTACTGCATTTTAGAGCTTTTCTAGCCTCATCCCCAAAACTTTCCAAGCTCCTTCCACAAACCAGTTCCAAAGACTTCTAAACTATATGGTCAGATAGCATTATAGTAACAACTTCACTTCTCTGATACTATAATATGCCTTGTCACTTTTCTTGTTTGGAAACAAAACACCCAACACCCACAAGGAGAGGCTGAATTTGGTTCACATTTCAGTCCATGGTCAGTCAGTTCCAAAGCAGGACAGTACCATGGGGGCATAGTAGAAGAAAAGCTGCTCGTATCATGGCAGCCAGGAGTCAGAGAGAAAGGAGAAGCTGGAGAGGGAGTTATGCCCACAACCTGTGACCTGTCTCTTCTAACCAGGCCATCCCTCCTAAAAGCAACTCAGTTATAGCATCCCCATAATCCAATGACCTTTTAAAATCCCCAAATATGAGCATATGAGTCTTTGGAGGAACATATAGCTATAAAACATAGTAAGACTGTTATCTAATGTTGACTACATCTCATTCTGGATGTTTGGCTATCAATCTATGAAACGCACTCTTATAATAGTTCCTCCATAAACAGAAGAATGTATTTTCTGTAAGTTTGGGATATTTTCTTCTCTAGGGATATCCTTTCATGTACCAAATCCTTCTGGATAGATGGCTTTGTGAATAAAGTGTTATTCTGTTTTAGGTAGTTAGTGGACCAGTTCATATTATGTATGGGCCTGTGGTAGAAAAAATGGTTATTCCACCTTTCCATCTTTCTCTGCCTTAGACTGCCAATGGAAGCAAGCTGAGTGTAGTAGTACCACAGATAATTGCACATGATTAGGTTCACAAATGAAAGGGTTTGGCAAAATTTTGTTTTGGTCTTCAAACTCCATATCAGATGAGAAACATGAGCACAATCATCTTTCCCATTAAAAACACAAACATGGCCATCTTTACCAAAATGATGGAAAAGATTAAATTTATGAACTCATTTACCACTGTATTTGAAAGTGATTTTTAAAACCACACTGGATATTTTTGCGACTGGTCTTGAACTTGCTACTTATGATGTGTCCTTTCTTAGTGGAATATCAGGAGAAAGAGACTTATGTGGGTCAGTTTGTGATAGAACATGTGTTCCATCTTAACAAATGAATAGAGTTCTCATTAAACACAACAAAAGCATTATTGTTAACTGGAACAATTACAGATTGGGTCTCACTAGAATCAATAATACTCAATGGTGGAATATTTCTGGTATTACCTCCCAAGCTTTCCTATCTGCAAATCTTTTTAAATATTTGAAGCCACATTATTTAAAGAATTACCAGGAAGAAGACATGTAGTGTGAGATTAAATTTTCTTGAAAAATCCTTTTGCTGGAACAATTTGAGAATGAGGATCACATTTTAATTGTGTCTGTGAAGCAGCATTCACTGGAATTTGTGTATCACTGACTTTGCTGTTTGTGCAACAGACATTGGATAAATACTTTGGAAGCTTTTGATAACTATACTTTTAACTGTATTTATAAGAGACAAATAATAGCTTGTATTTAGGAGGCCTCGGCTGTTCCTCAGCAGGTTGCACTTGTAAATATCTTTTGTGTAGCCAAAGAAAGCACTGATGATGCTATACAGACTTCACTTTAGCATGGACTAGAATTTATAAATGATTTACAGAAGGCAAAATTGGAGACTTCTTAGTCTTTGGAAGACTTGGCACATATTGACCATGATATAAGATAAATCATTACAAATTGTGGAGAGAGGGACAGAAAATGTTTGCATGGGAAGCCAATTGTCACACCATGAGTAGAACTTTGGAAACTGCTAAAGTAAAATTTTAATTTCCTAAATAAATAACTCTACTATTTAATGCTATTCTTTTCAAAAAATTGTTTGAACAACTGGCCAGCTAAAAACTGGGTAATCGAACTGATACACTTGTGGAAAAACAGGAAAATTGAGTCTGAAAAAAACTTGAACTGGTTTTCCTGTGTTCTCTTTTAAAGCACAAGGTATGCATTAACGGGATGAGATTTCAGGAGAATTAGGAACTGGGAGAAAATGCAGAAGACTTTTTCCATCTGAACCGGTCACCTGAACCACTGGGCAAATGCAATCAGAACCATACTGCAGAGTTGCTTGACTTGTGCTCTACACACATCAGATTAGTCCATAGCTTACTGGACTTTCTACAGGGATGGCCAAGGACAGTTTATCAAGGAACATGGGAGTGTGAACTCATGGTTCTTACAAAGGTTAAGAACCAGAATGAAAGAGTGTTGGGCTGGAGTTACACCAATAAGTAGTTTGATGCCAACTGGAGGGCAACAGGAAACTCTCTTGTTTCTATATTTCTTGATTAGTTACAATACTTTGGTCTGATATTTTCATATTCATGATGTTGTGGTATTTGTTACGAAATGTAACTTTTAAAAATGTCTTTTTAATAAATTTTATACTGTATAATTGAGTTTTATAAAATAATTTTATGGATTACATATAGATAACAGTGAACAGGTTAACATATGTATCATTTCACAGTGACAAGAGAAGCTAAACTAGCACCAAAAATGCAAATATAATGCACTTGTACTAACCATAGTCTTCATTTTCTATTTCTAGACTTCTTCATCCTACATAGATGGTATTTTGTAACTTTTGACCTACATCTCTCTAGTCCTTTCACATCTCATGGTAATTACTTTTTTATTCTCTATCTCTGTATATTTGACCACTTGCTTCCAGTGTAAGGGAGACCATACAATATTTTTGGTTTTGTGTCTGATTTATTTCTTTTATAAACATCATATAGGTCAATCCATACTGTGGCAAATGGCAGGATATCCTTTATAAGATTGAAAACATTTTATTACACACACACGTTTTTCCATAA
>RJWT010037199.1:0-13114 GCA_004365215.1 Cuniculus paca | reverse complement strand
TTCTGCATCAGATAAGTAGGCTGTGTTTTCCTGCTCTTGAACCTGGAGTAAAACAAAGATGCTACAAACTCAGTGTTGAAAAATCAGGGTCACTGCCAAGGAGAAGAGTTTTATAAAAGTTGAAATGGAATTTATTGGCTCTCAAGGGCAGCAATGCCTGTGGACAGGGTCAATTCTGTAATGTGCCATGTGGAGAGAAATGATGCACACAAATTGGGATGCTGTACAAGGCTGGCCCTGAGACTAAGAGGTATGTGTGTTTTGTGATTTTGAAGGCAGTTTCCTCTTCACGGCTGTCTCCTCCTTTCTGTCTCATGAACACAGCCAGAACTGCCTTCTTCCAGACCAGTAGCACAGACCCCCTTAGAGTCGCCCATATTTCTGTGGCTCACACAATGGCTGCCTTTCAACAGTCCACATCTCAAGTGGGGGCAGGGAACATGCACTTCATTTTTGTTGCTTGACTCAGGCCTGGAGTCAAGGGGTCGAGCAGGCATGTGATGCATTCCTTAGTCCAAAAGCCATAGCTTGGTTTTTTCAATTTCAACCCTTGGTTTTTTCAATTTCAACCCTTGGTTTTTTCAATTCTCTAGGGGCGAAGAGCTATTCTATAATGGTGAATCCCAAGTTTAAGGTCACATTGCTTAGCCTCCTATCACCACACCTAATTCAATCTTCAGTAACAGGGAATGAAACCAGTCTGCAGAGTGGCAGGGTTGGAAAGTTAACAGAGTTGGAAAGTTCAAGAAAGAAAGGTCAATTCTATTCACTTTCAAGTTTGTGCAGCCTCCTGGGTTTTTTTTTTAAATTTTATTTTTTGAAGCACTAGGAGTTAGGCACTCCACTACTCCTGAGCCTTCACATCGAGCTGCATCCCTTGCCCTTTTTTATTTTTATTTTTTATGTTGAGACAGTATCTTGCCAAGTTACCCAGGTTGGGCTCAAACTTGTGATCCTCTTGCCTCAGCCTCCCACAGTGCTAGGATTACAGGCAGCTGCCACCATCCAAGGCCTACTCCTTCCGGGTTCTTGAATGTGTCTGGGTTATTCCAATCCAAGGTTGGGTGCTCAATTCCCCCTCTCCCATTTTTTGCGGCTTCTGTAGTTTTCCAGGAACACAGAAGGGAGTTGAGCAGGACTCTTGCCATATTCCTTGCTGATGAATATCCCTGCCCTTGACACCTGGCTCTAGGCAACGGGGCAGGGATGTCATCACTTCTGTCTCAGACCCCTTGTAAATGTGCAGAGACTAAACTTTCTTTAGAGCCAGGGAGTCTGCTCTACATATGAGGGCTCTGGGTTTGATGGACTGTACTTAAGAGTATATCTCATCTGGATATATTTTATTTACCCTGACCTGGACTTTACTATGCTCCTGTTTTGTTTTGTAGTGCTGGGGATCAAAGCCAGGGCCTTGTGCTGCTAGGTGAATGCTCTAGCACTGTACTACATTCCCAGCCCCAACTCTGCTTTTTAGTCTCAAGATCTGTATCTTGCATCATGTCTGGACAATTTTTTTGCTATTAAACTTTTGCTTTTCCCATTGTCCTTTACTGCCTGTTTGTATCCTCTCATTCTGTGTCTCTTAACCCCTTTGTACTTTTCATATCTGTATGTCTCTCTGTTTTATTCTAGATGATTTCTTCAGAACATCTCCCAATTCACTGGTTCTCTTTTTAGCTATGTCTAGTTTATCATTTAGCTCATTGATTTACTTTTTAAAAAACTATTTTCTGTCTAGAAGCTTACATAATTTTTAATTTTGTTCTTTACACACAATGTGCTCTTATCTTTGACCTCTGAAAAATGTAAATGCTCTTCTAATAAAATTCTTTCGTTTCCTAGTTCTGAGGGTGTGAATTTCACCATTTATTGTGGTCTGCCCATTTTTTCCTTTCATTGCATTTGGTTTACTATTTGATTTATAAATTTTGACTTTTAAATGATGTCATTTAAAAAAAATCATACATGCTGTACTGTAGAGATATTTCCACATGACAGTTCTACATCTCCTTATGTCTGGGCCCTGAGTTTCCCTGGCCGTTCTGTGTTTTGTTTTGTTTTTTGCAGTGTGGAGGATGGAACCCATGACCTTCACTATGTTAGGAAAGTGCTCTACCACTCAGCCCTGTGATTTATACCTTGAGCATTTAATTAAAGTTCCAAAAAATTTAGAATGAATCCAACCATCTCAATTTACAGATGCCATGAGTTTGGTGGCCTTTTTGTTTCTCCCAGGTGCAGGGTTCTTGGCTTAAGGAGAGAAGTACAGATAGTAGCCTAGACTCTGCCCTTGAACATCTGAGAAACACAAGATTTCCCCCAGTGCCTCCAACAAAGGGGCAGCCTTTGTTCAGCCAAAGTGAGTGCAAATGAAGACCTGGAAATTCACGCTCAGAGTCGATGTCAATGGTCCTATTCAGTTACAGAAGTCTCACATCCTTAAGCAAAACCTTCATCTGCACCACAGAGATTCTGCTTGGATGCTTGGGAAGCAAGAAACAAGGCTAAAGTTTCCTTAGCCTCTCTGTGTCTCAGTTTCCTCAGCTGTAAATAGGGATAATAAAAATGTCCATCTTCTAGGGTTATCAGGTGAATCAAACCAACTTCTTTGGGTATGGGTCTTGGATTAGTGCCTGGTATGTGATAAGAGTCTAACAAATGTCAGTAATTATTGTCAACTGTTATTGTTAGTGATTATTTCAGAAGTATATATACCCCTCCTTTAGAAGGTGCAACATGTCCTAATTGATATTGATTTTGGTGCTGGTAAGTTGTGGGACTGAATCTTCATTCTTTTATTTATTTGCTCTGTGATCTGTGTAAGCTATTTAACCTCTATGAGTCTCTTTCCTTACATCTGTAAGGCTCATCTTACAGAATTATTATGAAGGTAAAATGAGAAAGTATGTGCAGAAGTGTAGCATTGACCTGGTCCATGGTAAATATCAGTGTTTCTTTCTACTAACGTAAAGTCAACATGTTTAAGGAGGTCCAGCCCCTTCTGAAGTGCTCTGACCAAATGCTCTGTTTTCATCCTGATTCACTGTCTGGCTCCACATAACTTGTACACCTTGGTCCTAATTCTACTTCTGAAAATCAGTCTCGAACCTTGCCTGGAGACAATCAAATCTTTGGAAGACTTTTTTTCTCCATACTAATTCTCATTTGTTTGTTGTATGGCTATTTTGTAAGAGCTGATTTTCAGTCCTCTTGTCACTCTCACTGCCACTCATGATGTCTCTCTTAAAACATTACAAGTATGATCTGGCCACAGCCATGGGAAAAGAAACAACACTGTCACTTCCTTCATTCAAATTGCTTTGTTTTATTATGTAACCTAAATCAAATTAAAATTTTTCATGGCCTTGTCATACAAATAGCCTATGTGAAGGTCATGATCAAGTGAAGTCCCCTTCACATGTGCGGCTGGTGGGCTGCCCACTCCTCACACTTGAAACTGTTCCTCTGCTTCGTGTGTCCATGTGGACACCTTATACTTACTCCTATCAAATTCCCTGTTATATGTGGCCTTTCTTTCCAGCCATCCAGATATTTTTGGGATCCTAATTTTGTCACAAAGACATCATTCCCTCTCCCAGATTTTGGATTATTCGTGTCTTTGACAGATATAAATTTTACGATTTTACCAAAGTCACTGATAAAAAATGTTAAACAAACAGCCCAGCTCAGTGCTGCACACTTGTAGTCCCATGTACGCATGAAGCTGAGGTAGAAGAATTGCTTGAGATCAGGAGTTTGAGACCAGCCTGAGTAACACAGTGAGACCCCATCACCAAAAAACAAAACCAGAAATAAATAGCCAAAACCAATAAGCAACAACGAATCCCATAAACCAAAACTAATGAAGAGCAACACCAGTTACAGAGCTTGAAATTTTTCCCTGGGGTCTGACTTAGCTGGTGGACATACATCTTTGGGGCAATCGTTCTACTCTCACTTTCAACCTTTGTTTCTCCACCCTTGTCTCTTACAAGATGCTGTCAGATGCTCTGAGTTCAGTTGTATGGTTTATGTGTACTGTATATTCTCCAGCTACCAGTCAGGAATCTTCACCAAAGCAAGAAACTATGCTAGGTTGACATGACATATCCTAGGAGAGCATGACTCACCTCCCCTTGATTCCTGCTGTGCTAATTTAAAGGCTCACAAGCCATCCTTAAGGAATCCAGTCTAGCCTGGGATCAGAATCACTCACACAAGCATGAATTCATGGAATCTCCTCTTCCGTGGCCCGACTGTATTCTTTGTTTCTCCCCGGAGCTCTTCAGAGACCACTAACTGTGAGCCAGTGCTAGTTCTGCTACTTTGAAACAACACTAAAGGGACCACACATCAAGGACCCTTGCATTTGGAGGAACCAGACACTCTCTCATCCCTTATTTTTATCTCAGGACTTTCAGTGGCCTCCAGTTCTTCCTGTTCTTTTGAGTGTTGTAACACAGGAAATAGGATTATAACTAAACACACTCTGTCTTCTCTCATATCTTACAGTGCCACTGGAGTCGCCATATCAGGGTGACTTTTGGTTTTGCACACCCTGGCTGTGTGTCAGAAGGGATGGCAAATGTCACACACTGCAACTTTGAACTGATGTGGACAGCTGCAGCCACACACACCCAGATACGAGGAGCATGGGTGTCAGTCAAAGGCTGCATGGGACCTTGGAGAGGCACTGCAGCTTCAGGGGCGTGTAATGAATTATAAAAGATGAAGCAGTCCACACTTGCAGGTACCAGTTTTATTTTGGGAGTGCTTCACTAGCTCCCAGTCTCCCACAGCTGCTGGTGGAGGGAGACGCTTGGCGCCAGGGATGTCCGTGTGGGTGGGTGGGTCTTCCTCAGAAAGGCAGGTGGGCATCCCTTGGGCTCCAGGGAAAGTAGCTAGGGGCCTGCCTGGGAAGTTCTGCTTTGCCAGATGGACAAGAAGGGTGTACCTTTAGGACTGAGACTGAGGGAAGAGGGAGAGAAGAGCAAGGTCTTAGGCCCAGTCACCTAGAACCTAAGCTGCAGTTGCAGGAGGGGTTTGGTAGCTCACATGGGTGTTACAGGGTTTGCAGTCAGATAAGCATCACAAGCTCCAGTTCTAGCTGGCAGGAGAGCCTGAGTGTGAGCCTTGAAGACTGGCTGGATGCTCAGTGATGTTCCTCCAAGCCAAGTACAGCAGAAGCTGTCTGGGGAATGTGTAGGGCTATTTTTTACCGTAGAATGGCTTAACGGGGCTATGTGTATCTAGCCTCAATGATGTCAAAAGGTGTTGGTCAGGAGGGGTCTCTGTTCTGCCTGGCTACTTGTTCCACAGGGCTGGGAGATAGGATCCTACTCACAGGATGCTTTGGAAAATCACAGAGCAGCTTATGCTGAGCAGAGACTTTGCAGCTCCTTACATCCTGTCCGTGTCTATGGTTCTGACATTGATATGACACGATGCATAATAGATGAGTGAGCAGCTGGCTGGGTCTACACAATGCACTCTAATCCTGAGACAAAACACACAAGCATCTTCATGCAAGCTTGAAATGACTGATTCATAGGATCTGACGACATAGGGTTTCTTTCCAAGTGAACAGCCCAGCCCTTTTGAAGGTCACTTTTGGAAATGTGGGTTATTTTATCACTTACCATGGACCTCCTTCCAAGGTAAAAAAAAACCTGAGTTGTTTACTTTTATATACATTTATCTCATGACATATGTCTAAAGGTTCTATTTTAAACTACCAACTATTTGATCGTTGTTGTTCTGGGAATTTTAGAAAAGTCTGTTCTACCACTGTGCTCAGTCTCTGCTTTCACCGTGGAGCATCAGGGTTGATGTAGGTCGACTTCAGGCCCGTGGACTCTCAGCCAAGAGGGTGCAAAGCGGAAACAAGGACTCAGACCCTCATGTCTGGGCCTGCTCAGGGAATGCATTTTCCCAAAAGTCTGAAAGCTGAAGTTCAAGGTCAAGGTGTTGGCATGGTTGGCGGCTGTGGAGGCTTGTATGCGGCCATCTTCAAACTCTGCATGCTCACGTGGTCATCTCTTTGTGTATCTATGCTAAAGCTCCTTTTCTTATGAGCACAGTAATCTGATTGGATTAGGGCCCAGGTTAATGACCTCATTTTAACTTTATTATCTCTCTGAAAGCCCTAGCTCCAAATAGAGTCACATTCTGCAGTCCCAGAGCTAGGTCTTTAGTGTTTGAATTAAGTCATAATGTAAGGCTCCAGTGGCCTGGGAAAGTGCTCTGCCTTCCCTGCTCCCTAAGAGGACTTGGGCATGGAGCACGGCATGCCCTGCAGGGTCTGTGGCATGTCCACTGCTGTCCAGAGCCACGAGTGTTCTAGTGAGGATGAGGATGGTGAAGAAGATGAGCCAGGCAGGGTCTGGAGTCAAATCCTGCCTTGGATAACTGACACGACAGCTGTGCAACCTTTCCGAGCCTTGTTTCCCCAACCTCCAAAAAGCAGACAGCACAATGCTCATCTGCTGGGAGAACTGTGCAGAGAATGCGATCCAGTGTGTGCAAGGCACTGGTGCTGGTGAGTGCCTGGAAATGTGGCTGTTTGTAATACACTCACTGTGGCAGGATTTTCCAGGCTGCTCAGAGGCTGGCAAAATTCTGCTTCCAATCTATCTATAATTCAGCTTTACCCAACCGTATTTTTTTTTTCAATTTCTAATTCTTCTTGAAACTTCAATATTATCTTTTACTTTTAACTGACACATAATAATTATGCATATTTATGGCATACAGTGATATTTCCATATATAGATACGATGTGTAAATGGAGGATGAGTTTAGTTATCAAACATAAAAACAAAGATAGGAAGAAAAGGCTCTAGTGTTCTATAGCATGGTGAGTGACTATCATTAATAATAATTTGTATTTCAAAATAGTTATGCATGTTCACAGTACTCAGCCATCTTCTTTTTGTACTGCATGCCCTTCTCAGAAAGCGATAAAGCTCCGTATTAATTCTGTGTATGATTTCCTGACCCCCAGGGCATCCTGTGCTATTCTTCACTCCTTTGGCTTCCAATAAACAGACGGGCACAGCCTGTTTCCTTTATGGAGTGAATTCTATTCAATGCTGAACCCCAGAAGGAGGGTTAAAACGAGCCATTAGCTACTCTAATTACAGTCCCTCCTTTGTAATCCTAATGTGCTTCTGCACCTGAAATTCAGTGGTGAGCAGGCAGGAGAAAGCAAGCGCGCAGGCTGCTGGGAGGAAGCTCGATGGTTGCTCAGAGCGATGTAGTGGCCATCTTCATCTTGGGTGAAGCCATGACCTGGGAAAGAAGCAAGAACCACCTCCTTTAAGGATAACTAGATGGGATCTAATGAGGATCCTTTGCCTTCAAATGTTAAAGTGGTTTCTGATGGGCAAAGGCGGAGCTCTGGGTGGCTTATGGGTCACAGTGAAAGGCCCCAGAGGAGTATCCAGAAGAAGAGCCACACAGTGAGTGGGGATGCATGTACATAGCTATTGTCTAGCGTGATCACTCATTAACTGAAGAAGGACGAATTGTGTGTGGGACCTGATATGCTGGCTAATCCAGGAAAGTCTAATTAACGTGCGCATGAAGCAAAAACTCATCCCTGACATGTGTCATGGAGCAAAGCCAAGGCCTGAAAACAGAACAGAAATGGGATTAATTCATGAATTAGTAGTCTTGGCCTTTTTTGCTTTCAACTATGAAGCAGCCATCAGCCACACTGTGTTTTTCTGTTCTAGACCCATTGTGCAAGAGAAGCGGATTCCCCCGGCCCAATTCCTCCCCTCACGCCTTGTCTATGACTGCTCCTGTTCAGGGGTCAGTGCTGTGTCCTGCCACTGGGTTCTGCTCTGCCTTGGCACTCCAGGGAATGCCCTTCTGTGCTCAGTGGACCACACATAGACCTCCATCCCCCCGGCCTGCAGCCTTGTGTTCATCTCTCCTCTACATTTGTAACTCTGCTTTAAAATGTACATGGACTCTGCTATGGACTGAATGTTTGTGTTCTCCCCAAATGCAAACGTTGACTTCTAACCCCTAGTGCAACAGGACCTTTGGAAGATGATTAAGTCACGAGGTAGAACCCTCCTGACTGGGCTTGGTGCTCTAATAAGGAAAGACAGAGAGAGCTTCCCATTCATCCCCCTTCCTATGTAAATGGACAGCAAGGAGACTGATTTGTCGTATTTCTTTTGCATACAAGTGAAAGCAGCAGTTAATAAGACTTTGAGCTGGACCACAAGCCCATTTCCAAAGTTACTAATTTAGCAGAGAATGAAAGTGAAGGACCACAAACATGGGAAATCTCCCCAGGCAGGACCATGGTGAGAAGCCTGAGTAGATACCAAGTTAGCTAGTGAGTTCAGATAAAGCGATGATCCTCTCCACATACCTTCTGGTTAAATACACGGCTGAGACACAAAGAGCTGTTTGTGAGTAGCCTTTGACCCACATCTCCTAACCAGAAGACAACAATGTCTGGCCCCTCATCCCTCTTGACTCCCTCTTAGCTCATCAGAGGGTCATAACTGGCCCAGACTTGTACAGCTTGTACCGACCCAGGTCCCAGTGCACTCAGTCTCAAGACATACTTGAAATCAGGGCAGGGCCACTTCTGCTAGTAAAGAGGCCACAGGTAACAGAAGGCTACAATAGGATGTCTGCAGGAATGTTCTGGAAATGCTCCTTCTTTACCCACCTCACACTAGTCTGGTTGAAGTAAGTTTCTCCACTGTTAGGACTTTAGAATTCTTTATATCTTGCTTCTTGTCCTCAAAAAGTTTCATTGGTAGCAATCTACTGCTCCTTTACCATTCTTACCTTCCAGACTCTCGCAAGTATACATAGTTCTAGAATATTCCACTAGGATGGCCAGTCAATAATTTTTAAATACTAATTAATGGATTTTTATCATTTTGTGTCTTTTGTCACTAAACATTTATTAATATGGCTCAGTCACAGAATTAATTGAAGGTCAAGGAATTATCATTATTTATCGGAATAATGAATTCAGTAGCAATATGTTAGTTCTCCTTTGTGTGTAAAGTCTTTTAGTGACACTATGGAACTTGAGATCCAAAACTCTGATGGGTGATGTTTTTGCTTTAGAACAGCATATTATTATTCAATAATAGCATAAAAAAAGGATTTAAAATTTTATAACATCTTTTCTATTTCAATTATGGATCTCAATGTACCTCACCAGTAAAAGACACTTGTATGATGAAAAATAAAAGGACCAATATTTCTATTTCTCAAAAGGAACAAACTCTGAACCAGAGTTTATCAATAATCCTGGGAAAAGTCCCCCTAATGAATGAAAACAGATCAGGGATATTCTCAGTGCCTGTATTAACAGTCTGCACAAAGTTTCAGCAGCAAATATTTCAAGGACCTTTAAAAAAGCTATCTGAAAATGATGGAGAGTGACCCATCACACTGCAGGTGCTCTGCTAAGGATACACACGACAGCCTCTTTATTCAGTCTCCTGCCTGCCAGAGCCCTCTTCTCCACAGTAGTGGCAGCCTGGAAACACAGCGTGCCCCAGTAGTGACCTTCAGGTCACTCAGTGGGCTGAAGCAGTTCATTTCCCCCACATCTTTAATTTATAGCTAGTCTCCTACAACTATCTTAGGAAGCCTATGATTTGAACTTAATCCAATTTTTAATTTTGCAATAAAATTCCACAGGCAGTGAGTGGTATAAAGAGCCCAAGAAATGCATACTTATGCTATTGCTTCCACACTGGTGAGCTGTTGCTAGACCAGTGGTCTCTTCTTCCCAAGGAAGAGGCCACGCCATACATGGATTTGACCTTGGCCAGTGCAAAGCCTCCCATAGCATGATGGCAATCTCTGAACAGTGGACCACCTGTGCCTCTCTTGGCTGCATCTGCTACCCACCTCCCAGACTGTGTATGAGGCAGGCATCAATCTACCTGGGCTTGAGAACTGAGACATGGGACTTTCTTCAAGGTGAAACCTGATTGGTTGACTTTTCCTTTTCTGGAGATACCCTTCTCCTGCCTGGACTCAGAATGGCCATCTGACATGATGGGTGGGCCTGGGTCAGCACCAGCACCCAGAGCAGGAACTGAGCTGTGTGGGCAGTCACCGGCTTCTGCAAGGACTTTGTAGGAAGACAGTGAAGCAAATGGCATTTGAACAGCAGCTGTTATGGCTTGAGAGCACCGAGAGCAGTCACTGCACACCAGAGTGAGAAGGTCCAGCAAGCCCAACTGTATTTATTAGTGTCACTGTTCAAGTCTCACCCGTGAATCCCCATCATACCACTGCAAGTGTGAATCCCTTGGGAGATTTAGTTGTGATTAGTTCTGAGAAGATGCACTTGCCTGAGAATCCCTTTATAAAGTTTGTAGGATGGCACCTCTCCCTCTAGGCTGGCTGCTGCCCTTTCTAGAGTCAGGGTGATTGTCTGAATCGCTGGCAAATATATAGGAACTGTGAGATAGTTTCTTGGTGTGGGATGAGCTGAAGGGGCACTGAAGAGTGTGCCTGGCTAAAATGAACTGAAATAAAATCCACATAGAAGAGTAAAGGTGTTAATTGGGAGATATTAGTCCTTACATGTTAATGATGATTTTAAAAACTCAGATGAACCCTGGTAACTCAGTTTATCCAGGAGAATAAGGGAGCAGAGTGCTTTGTGGGTTTGGGGGGCTTCGATGATGAAGGGAAGGCTGGGAATACTGCATGCTCTGTAACTTGCCACGCAGTGCTGTTTCAGGATGTAAATGGGGCAGCTCAGCAACCCCACAGAGACAGGCAGGGGACTCATTGGACTGGAGATACCAGAGGAGAGGTGACCTGGGGCCCAGAGAGATCCTCTATCTACACACCAGCCCCATTCTTGACCTTGTGGGTCACTGGGAGTTGAGTCACTGGTGGATCCATTCTGTTCTGCTTCAGTGTCTTCCCACTTGCCTATGTAGGTGGCCCTGTATACAGCAGCCCTGGGACCCATGGTTTTCAGGATTTTCTGTATCCTGGGAGGGTGTGTCCTTCCTTGCTTCTGTTAGCAGGTCTGTATCAGGACACTTTCTTCTTTCTGCTAGACAGCACTATCTAATTGTTTATAGTGGGATCTTCTGTCTTTAAAATACTAAATTTATGTGAAAATAAGAACATTTACATTGGATGTCAGCAAAATAACAGAATGCTCAACAGCCATTTTAAGAACTATAACATTTCCAGGATCTTTGAAGACTCCATACATCCTTTTTAGATAGCATATGTCGTATACATGTTCTATATATGTAAAGGTACATATATGTAGCCTATACATATAGGATATATATATATATATATATATATATATATATATATATATATCAATATATAGTTTAGGTTTGCATGCCTGAATAGCAATGGAAGTACATTGTATTAATCTGTGACTTGATTTCTTTTCTGTTAATACTATGTTTCAGAGAGATGGCCATAGAGACATCTACTGCTGAGGTCCACTGATTCTCACTGCTCTAGGATATTCCATCATGTGTGTATATCACAACTGACCTCCATTTTTATGTCACAGCATTTGGGTTGTTTCCATGTTTTGTTGTCACAATTGCTTCTTGCAACGTTCTTCTTTGTCCAGCTTCTTTAGACTCCAGAATATTCCTGAATACCAGTCTTGGAGGTCATCTAAATACAGATTTATGATGCCAATGTTTTAAAAGGGATACTTCTAACTTATCCCTCTTTCTACAGTGAATGTGCATTCCATATGTTGCACAGCCTGTTCTCTCTCTATACCACTTGATCTATTAACCTGATGGGCACAAAAGCATAGCCTGATTGTTTTAATTTGTAGTTTGCAGATCACTAGATGAAGCTGAACATTTTTCAGGTTTACTGGCCATTTGTGTTTTCTCTTGTAGGACATGCGGATGGGAAGCCTTTGCCTCATTTTTTTGTCTCCTGATCATGTGCAGCTCTTCTGTAATAGCTACACTGTTTAGGAAGTGTTCTGCCAGCCCCACACCAGGCACTGGTCTAGTTTCAGAGAGGTGGCAGGAGACGAAGCAGGGTCTCTCTTCTCACACAGCCTAGCAGGGAGAGTAAGCACAGGGCCGGCTGCCTGATGCGCCAAGGGAAGAGACCAGAGTGGAAGCAGGAGCGCTGAGCTGCAGGGTAAGGAAAGGCCTCAAGGGGACAACACTTGAGCAGTGACCTGGAAGGAGGAGGCCAGGCAGCTGAGATACCACCGGGAGCACTGCGGAAGAGGGAGCAGGGTCAGAAACCCTAGGCAGGAGCACCAAGACTAGTTCAAGAAATGGGGATGCTGGAAAGTTCGTGGAGCCTGGTGGGGCTGTGAGTGATGGCCAGTTCCAGATACAGGGTGGACAGGAGTTTCTGTCAATCTGGCTGGGCACCAGAGAGAAAGAAATGTGGAAAGGGATGCTGAGATGTCAGCCTGAGGCCTGCAGGGTGGAGTGGCCATGAGTGGAGGCATGAAGAGTATGAGAGAAGGGGATGGGGATCCTGGGAGGCCTTGATGCTTGAAACCATGTGGCTGAGATGTCTATGAGCCCTTCAGGGGTTGTTGGCCAAGCAGCTAGTTAACATGTGGTAGAATTCATGAGAGAGGTCCAAGCTGACGACACATGAGTAGAAGTCATGATTGTGAAGATGTGAGATGAGTTCACCCAGCCAGTGAAGAAAACCAACCAGGTACTGAGCACAGGGCCCTGGACAGGCCAGAGGTCAAGGGGGCCAGAGGACAAAGTAGATGGCTTGAGAAGGAATAGTGAGGGGCAGGAGGAGGATGGGGAGGAATAAGGTATCCCAAGTGAGAAACATCTCTGGAAGGAAGGCATGATGGAGCAACAGGTCAAAGAGAGCAATGGCTAAGACTGACCCCAAGCTTCTCTTCCTATGATTCTGACAAGGGTTTATTAGGATGGAATGGGCTTAGGAGGGGAAGGGGATAGGGTGCATGTCTCCTCCTGAGGTGAATTTGGATTCAGAGAGGCCCAGGAGGTGGCAGCTCCTGAGGAGCATCTTAGAGCCACTGTATTACAGTCAAGCTGAAGGGCTGGTCCAGGAGTCAAAGTTGATTCCAAGAATTGGTGGGGCTGAATGCTGGGTGTGG
>RJWT010037198.1:0-13096 GCA_004365215.1 Cuniculus paca | reverse complement strand
GACTGGAATGAAGGAACATCAGTTGACAGAGTGGTCTCCTGTGAGCAACCTTCTTCCCTTTGCACAATCGCATCCCGAGTAGCTCTTCCTTTCTCACTGTGCCTCAGCTTGGATTTGGACCATTCTGGCAAGCCTTGTGTAGCACTGCTTCCCATTACACTGGTTCATTGTGGAGCCGATGAGCCTCCCACGCTGAGCATGACTCACTTCGAGTGACTCTTGCCAGTATGTCTGTTTTCTTTACTCCTCCCTCTTCTCTTTGTCATTAACACCTTATTTGCTAGGAGGGTCTTTTGATAGAAACAGGAGGTTTGATTAAAGAATGAAAAAAAATGGGTTTATTTTAATGCTTGGTAGGCTTGTTGGATATATAAACGTGACTTTCACTGTGACTTGAGGCTGAACGTGACAGGTGGGTGTGAGTCACGCCCTGGACCCAGCTGTAAGCACCAATAGAATAAAGAATACAGGGAAGATAAAGACATCAGCAAGCAAAGCCCCAATATATTGATGGTTGGTAATAAATCATAGTGGAAGAATGCATCTCCATAGGGACCCGTATCAAGGCTGATTCCTTAGTAGACCTCTTTGCAGGGCCTTGTTCTTGGGCCTCCACGGAGCATTTCCTCCCTGTGCATGGAAGGTATCTGTATGGGTGACTCAGCTTGTGGATGGGAGGGGCAGCAGAAATTGTGGAGAGGAAAATTCATGGTGTGTAAAGAAGCAGCTCTGCCTGGCCTGGACCCTCTCCCCTCGGGTAATAGGACTTAGAAAGGAGGAAGAACAGGACCAGGCACCAAGCAACCCCAATAATACTGTCTGGATGACCCAGGCTTAGAGTGGGCTTCAAGGAGGAAGAAAGCCAGTACATTCTTTCTCTCTTTGCTGCAGGCCGCACTGAGAAAGCAATAAAATGCTAATACTATCCTCCTGCAGGTAGAACTGACTTAAGTGGGGCAAGACAATTTAGGAGCTACACTAAAGATTATTTGGCTTTTCCCCACCAGTGTGCATGAACAGGAAAATGATGGAGCATTTGGTTATATTGGGGGGGCTTTATTGGCTTTCTCTTTCTTCCCCCTTTTAAAAACAATTCTTTCTTTGTGTGCTGCTGCTATGTCTATTTTTGTTGTGGTGGTGGTTGTTTTAAATAGGAAAACTTGTGAAATGAGACTGCATAAAAGATGGACTTGTTTTATATATGGGATATTGCCTGTCCTTCAGATCTATGTGTCTCGCTTATGGAATGAACCAAAGTAGGAGAGATAAACTAATATTTTGTATAAGCTCAGCCAGACAATACAGATGATAAAGATGTTTCATCTTCTTATGCATGCAGAAAATATGAAAAATCGTAGTTTACACATATTTGCTCAATTCAAGTGTAAAATTGGGCCCCTCAATTGCCCTGGGCCACAGTGGCTGTGTTAAGGAAGCTCGATTTACCTTGCAGCCGAGTGAAAAATGATCAGAATATTAGACTCATCTAGCCCACATTAAGGAGCCATTGCATTTCCCAACAATTTTATGCTATCTCAATATGAAAACAGAGCAATTTCAACTCATATCAGGTTATGATCGGCAATTACAGTTGCATAATTCACCTACTCGTCTCTTTGCAAGGCCTTTATTTTCCCTCTTTGTGACATTCCTGAGAAAGTGCCTGATAAAAATGTCATATATCATCCCAGCTTTAGAACTCGTAAGGGGGTAATCTGCCATGCCTTGCTGAGCCCATATTCATCACTGGATTTTTGACTTGGAGGGGTCATGACACTCATAATTTCCTGTTTGATATTGTCCTCAGCAGCTCTGACAAGAGGCTGTAAAAGCTCGGTTGTAGGCAGTGGTTAAGCGCCGTTCCAGTGGGGCCCATCACCAGCAATAACAGTGCATTACTGTGGCTCATGCAGTAGTTGGCCGTTTCGAAGATAATTAGATTTGATGTCAACATTTCTTTATCACCTGCATCCTTTTGTGCATCTGTGTGTCAAGTTGTTATTTCCGGATTTATTAGCACCCTCAGAGCTACTCTCTATCTGTCAGCCTGTGTGCTGTTTGTGTTGACAGTTGTAAAGTTAATTACTAGTACTAATGAGCATCGGGCTTTTGGTGGACATGGCGTTTTGGACATTTAAAACTATAATTAGTTTTTTTTTTTCCTTGTGTAGTGCTTCAGTACAAAAAAAGTAAGAAAAAAAAAGCTTCCTTCCATTTTGACATTCTGTGTGCAGTCAACTTATCTTTTATTCAAAGGTTCCAAAAACTCAGTTCTGTTTCTTTTTAAAATAGACTTCCTTTCCATTGTAACCCCATGAATAATTTTTTTTCTTGCTTCTCTTCAAACTTAATAATGTAACCAATTCAGATGACTTGAGAATTAAGGATAGTGATAGTGGAATGATCAAAAATTGTGCTTGGGTAAATATTGATGTCTGCCTAATGGATAGACTATACATTTTCCACTTTTAATTCTCCTTTTTTGTAGATCTCACTTTCAGCTCAAGTGAAAGATTCAGCAAATGAAGAAGACTTGGTAAAATTAAAAGTGTAATAGTTTTTTGAGTAACTGGTCCCGAAATACTAGTGATAGCTCATATTTATGTAGTGTTAACTTAGCGCCAAAAATCATAGCAAGCTGTTTCTAATTGCCTCATTTAATCCTTGCCACAACACTCAGGGATCAATACTATTATCTCCATTTTATGGATGGGGAAACTAAGGTTTACAAAGGATAAGGACTTCCCCTAAGTGTAACAAGTAGGAAGTTGTGCTGGGATTTAAATCCAATCAAGGTAGCTCAGAGCCTGTGCTCTTACCCTCTGTTCTGTAGACACAAAGTATGCTTTCAGACAAAATTAGCAGACTCCTGGGGCATGTATTCTAGAATAACAAAAAGCAATCACTTACTAAATCAGATCGGCTCATTTGTATTTCACTCCAAGTCATAGAGGGATGCTAGTTTCAGTGTAATGGCAATTATCTATGGCATGTACTTTATGGAAGTATTTTGTTTGGTCTATTGCAGCAGCAAAGCACCACTCCCTTGCTGCTATTCATATTTACTTTCTATTCATCATTATCTGCCATTTTGTTAAATAACTATCCTTCACAGACATAAATCATCTATAAAAATACTCTGGCTCAGAGAAGATTTCGCCCTGGCACTGCAATGATGAGATAACCATTTTCATCTCTTGTTGAAGCATTGAGATTTATTGGCTTTCGATGGGCAACAGCCCAGGCATCATTCTCTGCTAAACAGACTCCCACTTGCATTTATTCTTATTGCATTTAGTGATTCAAAATGGAGCTCTTGGAATCCCTCGAGGGTCCATTCCCAGCCTGGGTGGGGTGTTATTACTTTATATTAGATAAGGGAAGGACACACAAAGAAACATGCGGTGATTCGGATGATTTTTTATTTCCGTTTAGCAGTGATGACAGAATGTCATAGTGAAATGACTTCAAAAGTCATTTTTCCCCACTGCCCTGGTTCTGCAGGCTTGTCCCTTGAGGGCTCTTCCATTGTACAGTGTTATTAATTCTGCTAACTTTCAGACTTCATTGCTGACAACAGGCCTCTTGGCTTTCGCAGCCTATTACATTAAATTTCCCATCAAACCATGTCAGCCTCTGAGGTCACAGATTTTGAGAGAAGCTTTAGATATTTTGCCATCTGACTTCACGGGCAGGTGTTTTCTAAATTGCTTTTAGGTTTGTTTTTCCAGTGTCAGAAATCAGCTTGAACCTATTTAAAAAAAAAAAAAAACAACAAACTCCAAGAGTGAGTGCTCATCAGGATAAGAACAAAAGCGGAGTTCGAGGCATGCCTGATCTGGTTGTGTATTGTATCTGTGGTGCTGCACATGTGCACTTGTATTTCAGTTGACCTTTCTCAAGAGAAAGCCAAGGCTTCCAACTTAACTTCATCCCTGACTCCACTTGGTGAGTAGAGTGCCTTGTTGACTATCTATTTTTCAACACTTAATAAAGCTCCAAAATGCAGTACGACTACCCTGGTGAACAGCACTATGATCCACTGACCTTGATTTTGGAGGGACCTGTGAAACTGTTGAGTGGCATTAGAAGGTCATGCTGATCAGGCCGATGAAATGATTGTGGACCCGGTGCAGGACCAGCATATCTTAATGCAGGATCCTCGAGCAAGTTCCTGATGGGAATAAAATTTCAGTGTTTTCCCTTGATGCGTTAATTTTAGCATGCTGTTGTGGGATTAAAATAAAGGAAACGCAGGAACCTTCTTTCCAAGTAACATGGCCACAGGCACCACATTGCTGTCAAAATTACATTTCGAAGGAAGCCTGCAGAGAAAAATGGAACTGGAGCTCCATTTAAAGACAGAAAAGAAATGAGATGTTATTTTTGAAGCAGTCAACTCACGAAAATGATTACAAATCATTTGGCAAACCCAAAGTACTCTTGAAATTCTTATTTATTATTAGTCCCAGTTAATATTTCTGCTCCCAACATGACAACATTCAAATCTCAGCTTGCCGTTGCAGTCCAGATTTACAGGCTTAGCAGCTAACAGCCCTTTTGGTCGTTTGGCTATGCATTGTGTGTGTGCTTGGGAGAGTGGAAAAGTGACAGGCCTTGGGAGTAGAAGAGGAGGGAGGACCTACACTCTGGCTTCCTCAGTGATAGGTATCTAAACACGTTAATGCCTTACCCAAGAGCAGGTGCCAAGAACCTTGCACCTTACAGGAAGCCCTGCAGTGAACTTCAGCTCTGCCCTCCCCTCTTTAATAGAATTTCTACAGACTGTGGAAGCTGCTCTTATCCGAACTCATCAGCTCTACCTGCAGGAGGAGATGCTGAACCAGGCTAGGTCTAGAGAAGGATGAGGGAGGCGAGGTAGTGTCACTGTGTTTCCCCCTGCTAGCAGCCATAAGGAGAGAGAATCATTTGTGGCACTCTGGGGACAGTTTTGTCACCCTGACAGTAATGCTGTTATGCGCTGGCTTGACACACAGGATGAATCCATAAAGACAGATAAGTAACTGTGAAAGTGGCTAGGGATCAGCCTGAGTGCCACCACTCACCTGCAGTGACAAATAGATAGTCATGAAGGATTGGAAATCCTGCCCAACACGGTGATCTGTCAGCAAGGAGATAGACTGCAACCCTGGTGACACAGGCAGCTGGAGTAAAGTGCGCGTGTGCACATACGCCCTGCGGGGTGTGCGAGGAGGTTAACTTCAGAGCCTTGCTGGGAGGTGGTAGACTTTCCGTGTGTGTGTGTGTGTGTGTGTGTGTGTGTTGGTGCAGATGGGAGGGGAGGATTTTAGCACTGTATTTTTTCCTTACAAAGTAGAGCTGCAGATGATGTGTATTTTTGTTGGTAAGCTTGGGTGTATTGGGTTAAGAAAACTGTGCCTAGTTTCCACTTTCCCTGGGATTTTCCTCATACCAATAGAGGTCCCCATCTGCAAATCAAATGAGTCCAAGTTATGATAGTTAGCAAAATATTGCTGCTACACTGCTCATATCAGTGGCACCAGGAAAAGGGCAAACAGAAGCAAGAGCCTCGTATTTATCTTTTATGCCAGAAAGGTTTGCTATTTCTGATGGGGAATCTGCTTTGCTTCAGTGGAAGAGATTCTGAGGAAATCATTAGAAAAAACAGGCTCGATGCTGGACCTACTTGGACTTTAAATCTGAACAGCACCGTTTTGCAGTTAGAATCCATTGTTATTAGACAGAATATACCATCTTCTTAAGAAGTATTCTCGGGATCATAAATGCCTAGCTATATTTTGTCATCTTCTTGGAAGGCTATAAAATAGATTTGAAGTCAAAAGTAAACATAGATGGGAAAAGTAAAACCTCCTTGGGTCCCCATCAGGGTTTTGGACAGAAGGCTGGAGATTGTGTACAGCCATTTAAAGCTCTTTGCTTTCCTTTGCATAGAAAGATTATTTTGACCCCAGAGATCAGCATAACTGTATGAGAAAGCGAGAGGCTTCAAACAGGAAGTCTTCTGTTCAGTTAAGGAGAGGTAGGAATTGGAGCAAAGCAGTATTCAAGCATTTGTTTCTCTAACAGCGATCAAGATTGCTAGCCTTAATAAGATGGGTAGGTGCGGAGCAGTGAGGCTCATCTATCAAGTCCTTGTTCTGACTGTTTTTAACGTAATGCTATTTTAAAATAAATGAGAGCAATAAGCCTCCTTTTTCCCATGTTGGTCCTCTTGCCCTACTCCTTTGCTTTCGCTTTGGCCAGTGTACATGATCTATTGCAACTGTACAGTATCTAGTTAATATTTGCTTACAGGAGTTTAACATAGAGCAGTTGTGTTTCTGGACCCCTGGTTCCTCAAAAATGGTTACATGTAGTTTAAACTACCAATACTATTATCACTACTACTGTTGCTGCTGGTTACTAGCACTACTTCTTCTTGAGTGCTGTATATTTAGACATTTATTTTCCTGTCAAGGCAAGCCTTTGCAACCAGATACTTCTTCAGAAAATCTTGGGGTCTATTTGTTGGTTTTAAGTGTCTATTTATTTATTTATTTATTAGTTTATCATTTTTAGAGGCTAAGAATATTTTAAAGCAATTCAGCTATAATGAAAACATTATTTTTTTGACCCTCACGGCTTGGTTTGACATGTTTTGACCCTATCATTCTAACCGTGATTTAAATTCTGAATTTCAAGAAGCCTTATTAAAGATGTCAATTTGTGCACCAGAATGGTAAATGTTCCTATGAACTTTGACTCCTAAAGGAAACTCTATTTTAAAAGAATAAAAGATTTTCCTGATAAATATGTTCCTCATTTTGGGCTAATATGTTCGGTCTGAATGCTGGAATGGGGAAGGGCTACACTGCTGCCTGACCCCACTTGCTCCCTCATTCTGTGATCCAACGCTCTTTTACAACTCGCAGCATTAGATTTTTATTTTTCCAAGAACGCTTGTGTAATGGAGTATAAATCTCCCAGTGCACACCTGATTAAATAGGCCTGTACATGAATTTAAAGAGGGTGAGCCACTTGCCATCACAGAATGGCAGGTAAGCACACCACATAACCAGAGCCCCAGCGGCTGTAGGGAACTCTGTGACTGCTTTTATTAACTTGGGACCTAAGGTCACGCTGCTTCCTGGGCCTTTGTGA
This sequence comes from Cuniculus paca, assembly GCA_004365215.1. Taxonomy (NCBI): domain Eukaryota; kingdom Metazoa; phylum Chordata; class Mammalia; order Rodentia; family Cuniculidae; genus Cuniculus; species Cuniculus paca. The sequence continues at coordinate 5,953 of RJWT010037198.1, read as the reverse complement.
TGAAATGCAAGTCAGAGGAGGCCTTTGTGTGGCTGCGTATCTCCTTACTCATTTGGAAGGATTCTCCCAGAAGCTGTCCAGCTCCCTCCTGCCTGTCCTCATTGGCTGGCCACTTGGAGCACCAAGGCAAGAGCAGTGGAGGGAAGGATGGCTGACTTGTGCTAACACCGTCCTTTCTGTTGCCCTTGGCTGCTTGTTTGCTGTTCTGTGCTTATGCCAAGTCGGTAGTCAGGACAAGTCAGAGCACTGAATACTAGAAATCGTCGATAGAAAGTGTTGAATGATGCTAATTTCCTGTCATTTTACCTCCAAACCCGACTTCTCAATGAGTGTGCCTTGGGAGAGAAATTTCTTCTAAAGAGTTTAACTTACCTAGTCACTGGCTCTCCTAATTGTCATCATGAGTAAAGCTATTCATAGAGAAAACTGAGTCACCTTTTATACCTTTCCAGGAATAGAAATTCTATGTTCGTGGTAAAATACAGTTTTTTAAAATTGACATCCCCAGCCTACTCTTAGGGGCCGCAGCACGGTGCCCACCTACACTTGGGATCACCTGTATCCTCCAGGTCTCCTTCCTCACCCTCTTCAGATGTGTGCTGACTCTGAGGACTGTGGTATATTTGGAACACAGGCTCTAGTAGCACCTCTGGAAGATATCAGGAGGGCACCTGGTTCAAATAACTGACATGGTAACGCGCCTTTCAGTTTACTAACCACCTTTGCACATAATATTTCTCTCAACCTTCGTAACACAGTGAAGTCCACGAGGTAGGTAATTTCAGCCCTGCCTTACCATTGGGAAACTAGGGTCTAGAGTGTTGCTCACCACTAGTGTGTGGTTAGGTTGGAACTCTGTGCTGTCCCTGGAGACCTTTGTGAGCAGGGCTTCCCCGGGTCCTCAGCAGTAGTCCATGCAGTACATGGGACAGGTGATAATGTCTCCATTTACACACTGGAAGACTCTCTTGGGGACATGGCAGCTGATGAGTGACACAGCTGAGAATGTAACCCAGACCTTCCAACTCAGACCAACACCCATTCCATTACTCCAGGATTAACTCCACAATCATGAAAATCTCAAGAACAAAGCTAATCTTAAGTCTCCATATAGCTTCACCTTTAATATGATTCCAAATTCCCACATCAATCAAACTGCAGTTCCCTGGGGGAGATTCTGGGAGGGGAATTCTCCTTTGGCTGACTCTTCCATCCAAACCAGGGAGGACTTAGCTCTACACCTAGTGAGTGCTCACCAGCTAGTTAGCATCGAAGGTTCTAACAGTCTGGCCCAGGTCCTGGCACTGCTTGTCTTCTGCTGACTCATGCCTGGTGCCTGAAGAGTACATGGTCTGTACTGCAAAAATGCACTAGATGTGGAGGCTGGGGATATAGCTCAGTGGCACAGTGCTTGCCTGACAAGAGTGAGGTGGTGAGTTCGAGTCTCAGCACCAAAAAGTAAAAAAATTAAAAAATAAAGTAAAAATGCACTGGGTATCTATAAGAGTGGCAGGTGTAGGGGCCAACACAAAAAGTGACCCATCTGCATGACTAGCAAGATTACAACATTGCCTTGCAGCCTGTACAGAGGCATGAGACAGTGCCGTGGAAACCTCCTGTCTCTGCAGCCAGGGCTTGGATCACAGGGGAAGTTCTAGTGAAGCCAAGTATGCTACATTTGCAAAGGTCAGGCTTTAATTACATGCACAGTTAAATGGAAATACTGTAGCGAGGTCATGCTCATATTTTTTGGCCTTCATTAATGTTATTGCTCTGTCACTTTCTCTTTCCTTGGGTTTGTAAATGAAAGTTCCTTCCATGCATTTAAAAAGATTATTCATTTTTAATTATTTTACCTTTGGAGGGGAGGTTACTTTTTTTGGAGCAGATTTAAAAAAATATTATGAATTTCTTGTGGATTTATTTCAAACCTTGTGCTTTTTATAGTCTTATCTACTAATGCTTTTGATTAAAACATAAGCAAAAACCAGCAAACATGAACAGGTTGAATGCCACATCTGTGCTGAAGATAGCAGCTCACTTATTTATGGCTCAAAGAAATGGAGCCTAAATTAAGCTAGCTATTGCTGGAGAGTGGATAAGCAGCCATTATGAATTATCCTTAATTATAGCGATTTCCTAAACTAATAAACCTGCTAAATCTTTATTGCAAAGGTTAGTTTACGCAGTGCATATAAAATCCGCATGTGCTCCGCATCAGCCACCAGCTGTCTGACAGTGTGTTGCTATTTCGGTGAGTGTTCACATAAATTTTATGTTGGTTATATTAACAGTCAGTCCATATCACTACCCACAGATGCCAGTAGACATAAAAATTGCTCTCTAGTGAGCCTAAATATCCCTAGAAGCTAGTTGTGTCTAATGTTCCATGTAGTATTTGTACGTGAAAGCACCAGATTGGAGGGTTATTTACAGATGAATATTTCAATCCAGTTAGTTCATATAGGCCTACTTAGCCTTCTTTGCTGGTTTATTTGTATGCTAAATAATTCACCAAAGGTTCTTGTTTACTTTCTATAGTAGTTTCTATGAAATGCAAACAAGGGAGCCAACTTTGGGTGTTCAAAAAGCTAAACAGCTCTGTGTTTAAATGCAGGTCAGAACAGCAAATTCAGTCTTGCCGACGGGCTGTCACTCAGTTTTACACATTCCTCTGGTTTTTTTCTTTTTCTTCTTCTTCCTGCTGCAGATATAACTAGAGCTTGCTGCTTCCATACGCATTTTTGACTAGACTATCTTTTTTCTAAATTCATCATTCTCAGTACCGCCTATGTGCCACCTTCGGCTTGCACAATTAACCTCGGCAGCGAAGAACACATCTTCAGCTTTGAGATGTTTCTCCATAATCCTCTGAGCTAACAGGAACAGGTCAATTCTCCACTATTGAAATGTTCTTGTTTTCTTTCCTGTTCCTCTTTTTAAATTTCTTCTTCTTTTGTTTCTCTCCTATCATATTTTCAAGTGAATTTCTAGGTTTTGAGATTATAAAAGCTGACAAATAGGACCTTTCTTTTTGCTTTAAAAGCCCTGAGCTGGTCCAGCCTCTCTCATCCAGAAGGACAGAGGAACGGTCTAGTTCTAAAACATGTAGCTTTGGTGTCCCTCAGAATAGTTGTCCATCCAGGAGTGAGAAAGATTGTTTTCTGGAGATGTAAGTTAGCAGGTCCTACTGTTCAGATGTTCCTATGGCTCACTTTATGTGTGAAACACTTGCCTGCCCCCACCTTTTGGAAATGTTTATAATCCTAAACATTTGCCCCCAAAGACATTAGAAAACAGCCTCCTTCATTTTCAGCCAGGTGCTGCCAAGATCATGAAAGAGTTCAATAGCAGTGCTAACTTTTTATTTAATAATATTGATTTTATCATTTTTACTACTTACAATGGGGATTGGTCGGCTGATAGTTATTTGACCTCCCGTTGTGCATGGCTGTGGAGTGCTTCGTTAAAGCTATTGACATATATCTCTCTTCCCTTACTCTTCTTCCAGCAGCCCATCTCAGCAAATAATATTGAGATGCAGTAACTGTTCCCTGATATTGATTTCAGATTGTGTTCATCACACCCTTCCCGGGGCCAGGCAAAGAGCAGCAGCCCAGTTCTGTAAACCCTTCACTGCTGTAGACTGAAGTATCGTTTCCTTCTTTCAACCATATATAGTTCCCCTCCCCCCCAATCACCCAAGAAAACAAAAGCATTTTTATGATTATCTTTATACACACATAATTAAACTGATCTCTTCAATTTTATGTTGGGCTTTTTCTGTTAAAAAAATAAAAGAAAACTTCAAGGAATGCTAGGAGTTCTGTGGGTCCCTGAGCTGGTAGGAAGAACCCTGCTTACATTTTAGTGTTTAGGGTTGAGCATATGCAGCCAGACTCAGGGCCTCTTTAACCTTTAATTCTCAGCCAACTGGGGCTGTTCTCACCACCTGGGCCTAAACAAGTTCCGTGTTTTGCCTCCATGGAGTCACATGAGATGGCAAGATGTTTAAAAGAACCAAGCATTTAATAGTTAGGGGATGAAAAAAAAATTTAGGGAATGGCCTTCCTAATCCAGTGATTACAATTCAGACGTCTCTTCATGGGAAGGACATGGCACATAATTTGGGTGGGTCTGCATGTTCATTAAGAAAAAAAAAGCACAGCACTAAGCACAGACAAAATATTATTTTTCCTCCTAAGAAACTGTAAACTTCTTAGGAGGAAAACAGACAACAGGGAGTCTGCACTGAGCGTGACTATGTCTGGGTGGGAGAATTTATATTTTCTCTTTGAGAGTTTCTACATTTTCTTTCGTAATTAGAAAAAAGAGTCCTTATAAGTGTTACTTTGGAAAATGGGTAGATTAGAAGGATGGAACTAAGAAGGTCCCTGTCTACCTGTGGATGCATTAGCCAGGCTGGAACTGACTCACTGCCTGTGCTAATCTCAGCCCTGAGAGACATGGGTGGCCATCACTCCCACCACTGTGCACCTGCTGGTTTTCATTTGTGAATCCAGTGGCTACTGCACCAGCCTTTGCCTCTGAAGTAGAAGTACAAAATTGTCAGGAAGAAGAGCTTTGGAAGCAGACAAACCTAGGATTGGTTCTTGATTCCTTCTTTTGCCAGCAATGATTTTGAACAAGTTTCTTAACTTTGGGCCTCAGTCTGTTCATCTGGAAAATGGGTTGCTGAGATGATTAAACAAGATAGCATATGGCACTCTCAACATAGTGCCTGGCATCTATTGAGCAATCAGTAAATGGCAGTTGTCATTTTGGCATTTATATAGCGATTTCCTCATCAAACCAGAGCTGTAGTGGGGGTTAGCATAAACACAGTCCACTAAACGGACATTTTTTTTTTCTCTGTAAGCCCAAGTGAGATTCAGTTGCAATCTATCCAGTCTAATACATGTCAAATTGTCTAGAACAACCTGATTTTAAATAAAACTTTTTGATTCAACACACTTTACTTTTAAATTATAGGTAAGTAGAAACTTATTTTTATATTTTTGAGGATTTTTAAATAAATAGTTGTCAGGAAACCACATTACAGTTCTTTATTCATGGTTCTGAAAATATGATTGCCATACTAAAAGATTCTTTAGCATACAGTTTGTCCCTCTTGCAAGCACAAACACGTGTTTTACATTTAAAAGAGGAATTATTCTAGAAAATCACTAGAAACTTCATCAGTATCCTTACGGGAGCATCTCATTTTTGTCATAAAGTCATTTTGCTGGTCAGAAACACTTCCTAAGTGTAGGGATGGCCTGGAATTCTTCCCTGTGGGCAGCCAACTTCAGGGCTGAAAGCACAGTATAAAAAGCAGCTAAATTAGAGACTTTACACAGTTGCCAGAACCTGCTTAATGAGAGACAGTGAACATTTTGCAGGCTACTGAACTTCTGAAATGTGACAATCCAAGCAAATGAAATCATGGTACCTTTCATTGTAGTTTAATTGGACTCAAAGTCAGCAAGAGGGACTGCTGAAAGCTGCATGCAAGGAGACAGACAGGAGTTGTACAACAACAAATTCAGTCCACACAACACTTCTTAAACAACTCTCCAAGCGCCACACTTGCTCTCAAGACTGACTCTTTAGGTCAAAGAGAGAACTGTAGCATACGAAAGCCAAGATGATAAGGCAGGGCAGAAACTGGCATTATGAATGGCATAGCTGTCACCCCGAGTTATGCATTTGAAATAGCTCAGCCTCGTGGCAGCCAGTACAGTCCAATTTATTTTAAAGAAGCAAAAAGAAGTGAAACAAACTTAGGCCTTCTCTTCTGCCTGTTAGAGTGTCAAGATATCCATGTCAAGGAGTCCTGTTAACAGAAGGCTGAGGATGAGTTGAGCATAAACACTAACAAGAGAAGAACTAAGCACAAGCCTCCCGTTGAGTGGAGCTAAATGGGAATCCCAGTTGAGTAACCCAAAAAGCA
>RJWT010037197.1:0-13111 GCA_004365215.1 Cuniculus paca | reverse complement strand
TCTCATTCATCATGTTATCAGATACATTAAAATAACTTCTGCTTACTAATTAGTCATTAAAATATATAATACATTCCTGCAGTTTTAATCTAATGTTGCTAATGAAAATTGAAATAATAACTCAGCCTAGCAGAAATCTGTTTTAGCAGTGAATGCTCAATGGAAGCTGGAAATTAATGACATATCAATTTGTATATATTTGTGCATCTTATGATAAGGAATTATGCTGGGACTATGCATAAAAGTGTTTGAAACATAACTTCTATTATCTTAGGACGTAATTTTGCTGAGGATTACAATAGAAATATGAGCTTAAGGATAAGCTTCACAGTACAGTGGGTAAGAGTTGCATGTGATCGCAGGGACCCAGGTTCAAATCCAACACTGGGGCCGGGGATATAGTTCAGCAGTATAAGCACCTTCCTAACAAGCACAAGGTTCTGAGTTCAATTCCTGGTACAAAAAGAAAAGAAAAGAAGAGAAGAGAAGAGAAAAGGAAAAGAGAAGAAAAGAAAAGAAAAAAGAAAAGAAAAGAAAAAAGAAAAGAAAAGAAAAGAAAAGAAAAGAAAAGAAAAGAAAAGAAAAGAAATATGAGCTTAAGTTTCAAAATGAGTGTGTTGGCTTCAATTCCAATTGTAAAGCAAGAACTCAAATAAGAGAAACAAGTGATACACGGGCTAAGGACATAGCTCAGCATTAGGGTGCTTGCATGGCACATGCACAGGCCTGTGTGCCATGTCCAGCACTGGAAAAAAGGTACATAGTATTGATCAGATGGAACCTTATTGTTTTTTTTCTACTGGGGATCAAACTCACAACCTTGTGCTTGCCAGGCAGGCACTTATGCCACTGAGCTAAATTCCAAGCCCAGAATCTTATTTTTCATTGCAAACATTTTAAGTAATGATGCAATAGTTTTGTTTCAATATTCACAATGCACAGGAAATCACATTTTTCCAACTATGTGTGTGATGATACAATTTACATGGTAACATTTAGATATTTTATTGTGAAGAATGAGATATCAAAAGCCACAAGCGTAAGATACAGTGTATGTCAGAACTAAATTTCATCAAATGAGCAGCAAGCACCAGGCCATAGAGGACCTGGTTCCTGCCCCGGTGCCCCAGATGCCCCCTCAGCCCAGCCTCACCAGAAATTCCTGTGCTCTTGAATCATGCTGAGCCTCTACCTTCCCAACCTGCAGCACCCTGAAGGCCATCACAGGATGTGTCCAAGAATCACACATCCTGTGGTCTGCTTCTGACCACTGTGTGTCTGTGAGGTCCCCCAGTATGTGGCAGCAGGGAGACTTGTGCTGCTGTATGCCAGCACCAGTTACTTTATTCTGTCCTGTTGGTGATTTTTGGCTTTTGGGTCTACAAACTCTTTCTCTGACCAGTCATGAAGCTACAGTGCTTCTCTCTTATCTTGGGGACTCACTGTTAGTGAATTTTATGTTTTTAGATATTTTGTGATTATAGTGCATAGAAATATAATTGACTTAATGTATATTTACTTTGTATCCAACAACCTTGCTAAACTTACACATTGCTTCTAAGGAATATTTGTGTTATTTCTTAGCTATGTATACAATCATATCATGTGCATATAGTGAGTTATTTGGAGAATGACTCTTATGGATTTTATTTTTCTTGACTTGCTGCTGTTGGTCCTCTAGTAATATTGGATGAGGGCAATGAAGTTTTCTTTCTGTCTCCAGTTTCAGAGAGAAAACTTTTAAAATGTCTCCATCCTCGACGTCACTCTCTGTTCACTGTATTCGCATTGCTTGTTTCACCTCTCCACTGCTGTCGAAGACGTCATTTGTCATCTTAAGAAGGTTTTTTCTGCTCTGAGTTTGCTTGTAAGTTTTCTTTTTCACAGCTATCGAAATGATGTCATGATCACCTTCCCTTACTCTAGGGCTGTAGGAATTTGCATTGGTTGACTGACAGATACAGATAAGCTAGAACTGTTACATCTACTGGTGAGTTGAGTCTCTTATCATGATGAAAGCTGCCTCTGAATCTAGTCCATCTTTTTGTCCAAGGTCTTCTTTTACAAATACCAACAGAACTCCTCCGGCTTCATTCTGCTGAGTAGTTCATATGGCGTACTGTTTCCCACCTTTTTTCCTTTAAACATTCCTCTCATTTCAGATGTCTATGTTATAAACACTCCACATATAGAAGTCACTGTTTTTCCTGTTAGAAAATCAATTGCCTGGCAAGCATTTGATTCTTTTCACTTGATATAATAAAGGGCATTTTAGGGATTAATTACGTTATCATGTCAGTGACTCTGTGCTCCTATTTCTATACATTTCTTGATTTATTTGGGGTTGGTTATTTCATTATTCCAGTTTTCTCCTCTGATGTGACAGTGCTACACTTCACTATCACCCTGTTTCACGTTGCGCGTATTACGACCTGGGAGCAGGCTGAGTGTCTGCTGGTGGCGGTGTTCTTGTCCTCACCCCTGACACATGTGGGGCTCAGCAGTCTGACCTCCACCCCCTGCACAACTGCTAGGTCTGAGTGCCATGTGTTTAAATTCTTGTTTTAGACAGTTCAGAGTTACTGTGGTGTCCTGTAAGATGATATCCATTCAGGTTTGCCTTTTTGCTGTTTCTTATTGCTTCCTCTTTCTCTAGTCTCCTCTTTGGGTCATTGTTTTAAATGACCTGACAAAAAACAAAGTAACAAAATACCCTTTTGCCAACGTCGCTCTTCCCTCCCTCTTCTTTTTGTCTGGACATGACTTTATCTCTTTCTTATCACGAAGGATGCTTCTCCTAGGTACAAAACCCGTGTTTTTGAGCCACTTTGAATATGTCACTCCAGGGCTTCCTCCTAGTCCTCCCTCTCCTGTGAACCAGCTGGGTTTTGTCTCCATTTTTAAAGGTCAGTTGTCATTTTTCTCTAACAATCATGTTTCCTCAGTGCCTCTGGTTGTCAGCAGTTTCTACTTTAGTGTGTCCAGGTTTAAATCTCTCGTTACCAAATTTCTTGGATCTCATCACCTCTTCAATCTGTGGATTGTCTTTGACAATAATGGGAAATTTCTCCCATTTTCCTGTTTAAAATTTTTATTTTTTAGAGTAGTTTTGGGTTCCCGGCACAATGAATTGGAAGTTCAGAGGCTTCCCATCAGCCCTGTCCCCATGCACACAGCCTCCACCCTCCTCCCAGCACAGGGTGTGTTGCCATAGCAACGAACCTGCACTGCAGCACCATCCTCAGCCTGAGCCCATCTCACCCTCTGGGTCCACTCTGGGTGCTGTGTGTTCCCTGGCTTCATACACGAGTATGATAACATGTGCCTCCCACAACAGGGCCACACAGAGCAGTCCGCTGCCCTCAGCCTTCTGTGCCCCGCAGCCCCGTTCTGTTCCCCAGTTCCCCGTTCACTCTCCTGGGTGACCCTGGATTTTCACTGTCTCCGCAGGTTTGTCTTTTCCCGGATGCCGCATGGCCGGGACTCCGCACCTTGGCTTCTTTCATTGTATAATTTGCGATTTGAGGTTCCACCATGGCTTTTCATGGCTCGATAGTTCTCTTTCATGGCACTAATCAATATTCCATATCCAGATGTCCCGCAGTTCACCCATTCATGTAATGATTTTTTTGATTCCAAGTTTTGACCATCATTAGTGAAGGTGTTACCAACACCTGTGTGCAGGTTCATGTGTGGACACAATTTCTGTTTTGGGGGTGCATAGCAAGGGACACAACTGCTGGATGGTGTGATAAAAGTGTGACCAGACTTGCTAGAAACGACTGACCCACCCCTCGAAGTGGCCTTGCCACACTGCTGTCCCTCCAGACAAGCGTGTGACCGATCTGCTCCCCTCCCATCTTTGCCAGCATTCGGAGTTGTCAGTGGTTTGGATTTTGGCCACATTAATGGGTGTGTATTGGTATCTTGCTTTAATTTGTAATTCCCTTGTGGTGTTCACAATATCAAATATCTTTTCATGTGATTATTTGTCACCTGTACATCTTGTCTTGTAAGGTTTATGTTTTCATCCGTTGTCTATTTTTGATCTTCCCTTTTCCCCGACACTGTCGAGTTTAAGAGTTCTTGACATATTTTAGATGACGGATGCAAATATTTTCTCCCAATCTGTTGCTCATCCTTTTATTCTCACAGCAATGTCTTTCAGAGAAAAAATTGTTTTCTAAATTTAATAAAGTTGATCATAAATTCTTTCATGGTGTGCACCCTGGCTGTTAGAATATCTAAAACGTCACCAGCACACTTAGGGCTACCTCAATTTTCTCTGATGTTTGGCAAGTTTCACAGTTTTACATTTTTGTGTCTATGATTCACTTGGGGTTGGTGTCTATGCCAGGGTGAACTCTGTGGCTGTGTTCATTCTGTTGTGTGTGGGTGCATGGTTGTTCCAGCTCTATCTACTCAGAAGAAGCTTTTTGCTCAGTTGCTTCATCTTTGCTCTTCTGTCAAAGATCAGCTCATCGTATTCCTGTGGTTCACCAGGATCTCTCAGTTACATCCCCGGCCCACTTGTCTCTTCTTTCATCAACATGATGCTTCCTGGATTGCTACAACGTTGGAGCAAGTCCTGGAATCACGTAACGTCAACCCTCCCACTCGTCCTTCCTCAGGGTCCAGTGGTGTGCTCCGTGTTTAATTTTTCCTTCTTCATATAAGTGTTAGTCAATTTTTCCATACTTACAGAATAAACTTCTGGGATTTTGATTAGGATTCCACTGACTAGATCAAGTTGGGAGAGATCGCTAACTTGACAATATTGACTCTTCCTATCCATGAACATGGGATAGCTCCCCATTTCTTTAGTTCTTTTACATCTTTCATCAGCGTTTTGGCATTTTATTCATATGACTCTCACACATATTTTGTTAGATCCATATCTAAATGTTTCATTGTTGGACTGCTAAAGTAAAGAATATTGTTTTAAATTTCAAATTCCGCTTTCTTATGACCAATACATAGGAAAGTGTCGCTTTTGGACAATAACCTCATACCATGCAACTCCACATAATAACTTACTAGTTCTAGGACTTTTTTTTTGTTTGTTTTTTAAATTCTCTCAGATTTTCTACATATACAACCACATGATTTGCAAACACAGGCAGTTTTATTTCTTATGCCAGTTTATTTTTAATTTTTTTTCTTGGCTTGTAATTAGACTTCTGGTCTTTTGAAAAGCAGTGGTGGGAGAGGACATCTGTGTCTTGTCTTGATCTTAGCAGAAAAACTTCAGGTTCTTCATAGTGAAGCCTGACATTAACTGTGGATTTTTTGTCAATGTTCTTTTATCAATTTGAAGAAGTTTTCTTGATTCCTAGTTTACTGAGAGGTTTTATCATGGTGAGGTGTTGGATTTTTTCAGACAGTTTCTGTGTCTGGTGGTTTGACTATATCATCTTTCTTTTTCAGCCTGTTGATGGAATAGGTTACATTAGTTGATTTTTGAATACTGAATCAGTCTTGTATACGTGGGATGAATCTCATTTAGTTGTGTTGTATAATTCCTTTTAAGAATTGTTGAATCTGACCTGATATTTTGTAGGCAGTATCTATATCTGTGCTCGTGAGGGATGCTGGTCTGTAGTTTTCTTTTCTTATAATATCATTGTCTGGTTTTGGCATTAGGATAATGCTGGCTTCATAGAATGAGTCAGGAACTTTCCCTTCTCTACTTATCTGATAGAGGTTGTATGAAATTGGCATGATTTTTTTTCCTTAGATATTTTGTAGACTTTAACAGTGAACCCATTTTGGTCTGGTACTTGTTTCAAAAGGCAATTAATTATTGATTCAACTGTGTAATAGGCACAGGGCTATCCAGATCATTAATTTCCCCTTGTGTGAATTTTGGAAGATTTTTTATTTCAGGAGATTGGTCCTGTAAGTCTAGGTTATCAAACTAGGACAGATAACTGCTCCTAATGTTCCCTTATTGCCTGCCCTTCAGAGTCTGCGGATCTGTAGTGATGTCCACTCATTCTAATGGTAGCAATTTGTATCTTTCCTTTTTTCTTAGCTAGCTTAGTTGATTTCCTGTCTTCATTTTCATTGGTTTCCATCCCATTTATTATTATTTTGTTTATTTTTGCTTCATTTAGATTTATCTTCCTAGCTTCCTGAAGTGGAAGCTGAAATTATTGATTTTAGATCTTTATTCTTGTCCAGTGTATGCATCCATGCTATAAATTTCAGTCTAAGTTTGACTTTCACTGCCTTCCACAAATTTTGCATTTTTATTTTGATTTAATTTAAACTATTTAAAATTTCTCTTGAGATTTCTAATTTCACTCATGTTGTGTTGAAAAGTACACTGTTTAATCTCTACAATCTTGGGATGTTTCCATTATGTCTCTGTTACTCATTTTTAGTTTGATTCCACTGTGGTCTAAAAGCAGATATCTGTGATTTCCATTTTTTTTCCAAGGGAAGATGTGTTGTACCTCAGGCGAGGTGTCTTGGTGGATGTGCCGTGTGAGCAGGAGAAGACGGCGTATGATGGTGTCATTGGATGAATTACTGCATGGGCGTTGTTTATGTCCAATCTATGGATGGTGGTGCTGGCTTCACCTATGTCCTCAGTGATTTTCTGCCAGCTGGATCTGTCCATTTCTGACGGAGCGTGTTAAAACCTTCATTGGTTCACCACAGTGGTTCACCTATGTCTCCTTGAAGCTGTGTCAGTTTTTACCTTGTGTATTTTGCTGTTAGTTAAACGCCTACATGTACAAAGTTGTGCCCTCCTGGACTCTTCACATCTGTGTTGCTCCTTTCCAGATGCTAGGTAAAAAATTCGCAACACCCACAACTCAAGGAGAAGAAGCATGTTTTAGCTCAAGGTATCAGAGGTTTCAGGTCATAAGCGGCTGGCAGCAAAGCAGACGCACCATAGGGAAGGGGATGGTGGAGCAAAACCAATGACTTCACAGTGGCCCGGAAGCAGAGCCAGCATGAAGAGACCAGAGAAGGGTCAGGGACCAGGTATAGTGCCCAAGGTCATGCCCAGACGCAGCCAGAGGGCGACTCCTCACCCAGAGACGCTGAGCATCAACATTAACTGCCACAGCCCCGTTAGCATTATGGGATGCCCTGGCCATCCCTGGTGACAGCCTTGCCCTGAGGTCTGTGGGTGACATTTTATGACTTCTCCATGCTTTTCTGGCCAGTGTTAATTGGCATGGCAGACCTTTTTCTATCTTTTACTCTTAACCCAGGTTCCTCTGCATCTATAGTGCTTTTCTTGCAGCCAACACAGACTTGGGTCTTGTTTTAAGTCACTCCAACAACCCGTCTTTAATGGATGTGTTTTGATCACTGACATGCACAGACTTCTTTACCTGGCTTCAGAGTACAGAGATTTTACTCTGTGTTCTTCGTGTTTTAAAGTATACAGAAGTGCTAACAAAAGTTACAAGAATTTAATGTTTACATTGTATGTAATTTGAATACTAAAATATCTTCAGGAATAAGAAAAGGCCTCTGCTGTTGTTCTAGAGGTGAAGCTTAAGGAGACACCCTGAAGCCTGTCCAATGTCTTTCTGTTTTCCTTCCAGACTCTGCAGACTGATGCAGGGGTAAAGTCGAAACGTGGGTGGGCATTCTCTTGGACATCAGCTGGACTGACAGCCAGTGGGCTCCTGTCAAGTCCCCTCAGGTGTCCATGAGCTGCAGGGCCCTGGACAAGCATTGCCTTGCAGGTCTGGAGGATAAGGCAAGGAGAGGGCTGTAGGAGCCCCTGGAGCCCAGAGTCTCAGTCCCGGCTCCGGGTGTGGACCCTTCCTCACGTGTCCTGTGGCTCAGCTCTTTGCAGCATGGCCTGGTGGAACCCGTACGCCCTCATGGAGCTGTCATGCCCATTTTATAGATGCCACATGTTTTACAGAGGTAGGAGACCCTGCGGAACAGCTGTTCCAGTCAGGGAAGGAGGAGGAGACAGAATAAGGTCCAAAGCTAGCCTCACCCTAGGTCCACTCATTCCCTCCAGGGCCAGAGAGAGACAGAGGGATGTGTGCAGGGACCCGGGATAAATCCATGCCTGGAACCAGAAATAAACGTGCCCAGAGTCCCCGGAGAGTGGCGCGGGGCAGCCTGGCTCTACGGGACTGAAGCAGAGCATAGCCGGGAGGTGCCAGTGCCCATGGTCACATTGTCATCGGGTGCGTGAAGCCGGGGCAGCAGGGAGGTGGTGGTGGATGGGCTGAGGCAGGTCGTGCGTGTCCTGCGCTCTGGGGGACAGGCGCCCAGGGCTGTGGGGACCTGACCCCCATCAGAGCCTGACACAGAAGCATGCGCTGCAGCTTTAGAGAGATCACGCTTCCCTTCTCCTGTCTTGGGCCCGGGGTGGGATGCTGGTGTCTCTGCTGAGGCCACCCGGGGGGTCCTTTGTGCCCAGGGCAGTCCTGCTTCTGTCCAGAATGACCAAGCCAGCACCCCACACTGCCACTAATTCCTTAATAAAAGAGTGTGTTTATGAAACCTGACAACATCAGAGGAGATTTTTAAATGCTGTACATTAGGCCTTTCACGGGGAATAGCTAATGACAGGCAGACTCAGCGGAACAGAGATTTCATCTAATATCAGTTTCGGGAAAGTCAATTGAGGGGTTATTTCTGCAGATTAAATTAACTTTATTTGGAGGTCACCTCCTGCGGCTAGATTGAGAGAGACAGATACACAATAGCAAACACTATCAGCGAGATATTAATTCCCAGCCACAAACAAGGGTGTTGTGTCCCCTCCTCGAGACCCTTTAAGGAGGAGCCTCATCAGCCCTCCCCAGTCTCACACGCATGGTGAAGGACAAAGCACAAGGGCCAATTACTAGGAAGGCACGCACGCCTTCAAAGACCGCCTCGCCGGGACTGCTGGGAACACAACTGCGTTCTCGCAGGACACTCAGGTGGGGGCAGCCCTGGGAAAGGACGGAGCTGCCTCCGCGTGGCCGGGTTGGAGGCGGCGGGCGCAGCCACCTGGCCAAGGCACCGGCACCCACGACTGGCTCTGCCTCAGCATCAACAGGGGACCCCGGAGATGAACTCCAGGGGTTCCCAGAAGCCCAGCTAGGCCTGCTCCTTTCTTCAGGCCTGGCTGCAGCATGGGCTTATTTTTATTTTTATTTTTATCTGTACTATGCATGTTTGCAGTACGCGATGATTACAGTCACTGTGGGGAGTTGGCCCATGTGCATAGCACATCTTAATTCTCTTTGTGTCCCCTTCTCCTCCTCCCCCTGCATCTCTTGGGCTGGGCTCCTTCCTATTTGCAAAAGATCTATCTCCCTGCAACGTTGAAACAGAAACCTTTGACCTGCTGGGAGAGAAAAGTGGTAAAATTCTTGAACTCATAGGCATGGCAAGGACTCTCTGAGCAGAACACCGACTGCACAAAAGTTAACACCGAGATTCAGTGAACAAGATCATGCTGAATTAAAAAAATACGGAAGCAACCCACGGAATGAAAGGCAATCTAGAGAATGGGAAGAGCTTTTGCTAGTTACTCCTCGGACAGAGGACTCATAGCTAGAATATATAAAGACCTAAAAAAGCATTAGACCCCCAGAATAAAAGGCCCCGTCAAACACAGGTCGTCTCTTCTCTCCTTGTTTTCCACGACTCCGAACTTGGCTCACTTGGGCAGTGGGTGTCTGCAGATTGGGGGTTCCACCTGGTGTTCCATGGGGGGCTCAGGACCCCCTCCCTTCTTTCAGATGGGTGAGCCCTGAAAGTCAGGCCTGGTGCAGGGACACTGGTGACCGCAGTGCGTGTCGGAAGGACCCAGGGAGGAAAGTGGCTGTGCGGGGCTCTGCCCAGCTCCCAGTCAGCTACTGATGGAGGCTCAGCGCCCTCTCAGGGACCTGAGAGGCTGGGGTGGCGCCTGTTCCAGACGCAGCGCGTGGGGACCTGGGCTTGGCTGAGTCATGGTGGTGCCCTCTGCTCCTGGGCTCCGGGCCTGGCTTGTTTCTCCTTGCAGGTGGCTCCTGACTCAGGCGTTGCCTTCTCTGTGCTGCTCAGTGTCTGGCACATCCAGGCACACGTTTCTCTCCTGTCCCCCTGAGGTGTGCCCTTGGCTGATCCCACACCGTGCTGTGAGAAGCTAGGCTGTGCGCACCCTGCTAACTCCTGGCCCCCTCCCTGGACACACACCCAGGGGATGGCAGGCTGTAGTCCCCCCACCCCACACGCCACAGTGGCAGCACCTCACTGGCCTCCTCCTAGGGGCACCTCGGGGTGATTCATGGGGTGCTGACCCTTCCGTCTCTCACCTTCATGCTCAGGAGTCTCGTACCTATCTGTCCCAGACCTCTCCCCTTTGGGCGCTCGTGGGCTCACTTAGTGGTTGGTCCCCTGTGACCCCCAGGAGGGGTCCTCTACTCTGCACCTGCTCCATAGACACCAGCTGATCTGAGCTCCTGGGGCCCGTGGTTTCCAGTTCGTGTCCCGGACCTGGCTCACGGGCTGGTTGGTGCCCCTAAAAGATTGGTCCTAATCCTGACTGGAAAAATCCTTCGGTGTGAGCTTGGTTAGTGCAAGGGTCTTTGCTGATGTAATTTAAGAATTTCGGGCAGGTCAGCATGGAGGACACACCGGTCATCCTAGCACCTGGAAAACTGAGGCAAGAGGATGCTGCAAGCTCCCATCCTGGGCTCTCACCCTGAGTTCAAGGCCAGCCTGACCTTCATAAAACAAAAACAAACAAACAAACAAAGAAAACACCCAAAAATGAAAAGCACATCTCGGGAGGAAAGGATTCGCCTGGATTTTCCATCAGGGGGCTACATTCTCACGAGAGGAAAGGAGACAGACACAGAGGAGGAGCCGAAGGAAGACAGACAGGGCGGAGCGGCCCGTGTCCAAACCCGGGAGCACGTGGGGTCCCCAGGCACTGGCAGAGGTGGGAAGGACCCCCCCAGAAGCCCTCAGAGGCCCGTGCACCTGCACGATTATTCCAGCCTTCGGAGTGCAGAGCCGGGGGCATAGTTGTGCCGTTTACACTCCCTGGGGTAGAAGCTTGTCCAGGGCCGTGTCCACATGCAGACTCCTGGACCTCCCTCACAGTCAGGCCTCAGGGAGGGCCCAGCAAGAGGCCTTTATGGAAAGCCCCAGAACCCTTCCTGTCTCAGGAGCCCCCTCCTTAGCCCCCAGCCCAGGGATCTGTGCCTTCTTGGAGCCCAGGGGCTCTTCTCAGCCAGCAGGGCCTCCTGCTGGGCCCTCCTGGACAGCTCTGGAGAATGTCCGCCCAGACCTTGGGGCAGTAGGGATGGCCATCTCCACCCTGCGGCCCAGTGAGCTGCACAGACAGCTCTGCCTGGGTAGAGATGACCCCCTTGGCGCTGGCTGAGGACCCTGGTGAAGGGTGGCAGGAAAGAAGGACGGGAGGGCACAGGGGGACGAAGGGGGCTTTAATTATTAGTTTTGGTTGATGGAAATTGCAATGGTGACACTGTGGCCCTGCCCTACCTGGGGCTCAAATACTCAGATCTGCACACTGTCCACATCTCCTCCTGTGACCTGGGCCCCACCACTACCCTGGCTCTGGCCAGAGTCTCCAGCTGGCCCAGCTCAGGCCCTGGGCTCCCCGCACTGGCCTTTCAGAGTCCCCTGCTTCTCTTTCAGTTCCTTGAGCATCCACCTGTGCTCCCTGGAGGGGCTGCAGGGCTCTCGGGGTGCTCAGGGCTGTCCCAGACTTCGGCAGGGAAACAAGGGGATGGGGCAGCAGCCAAGGACACCATCACCCCCAAAGGTCACCACACCCCCTGGAGACCAGCATGCTTAGCCTCTTCTCCCTCCCCATGGGTCTGAGCGCGGCCTCCTTCTGCCAGCTCCTCTCTGCTCTGTGCTGCTATGTTCCCGCCCAGGCCCTTCCCACACCCTGGCCAGCCCAGGCCTCCCTACAGTCCGCTCCCTCCTCCCCGTGGCTCCTCCACCCTTTCTGCGTGTCCGGTGGCCCCAGACCCAGGGATCAGGGCAGCCGAGCGCTGACCCGTGGGCCTGACGAGCGGCTCCCCTCTCCCACACTTCCCCGGCTCCCTTGGCTCTTATTTTTCTGTTGGAGGTTGAAATGGCAGTGACCCATCTCAGGGAAGGCAACTCGTGGGTGCCTGTATCGTGACTGGGCTGGACTCACGGGTCACCTCCCAGGGCCGTCTTGGCCACGCTGCTCCTCGGCCGCGGGAATCCCGTTTGCCCGAATTTGCTTTGGGTTTCCCTATGGCGCGTCTGAAAGCCGTCCTCATGCAGGCCTCACACATTTCTTGTCAAATTTATTCATGGGCATTTTGTCTCTTTCGTGGCTGCAGTGAACGGGATCTGGCCTCCC
Source organism: Cuniculus paca (assembly GCA_004365215.1). Taxonomy (NCBI): domain Eukaryota; kingdom Metazoa; phylum Chordata; class Mammalia; order Rodentia; family Cuniculidae; genus Cuniculus; species Cuniculus paca. The sequence continues at coordinate 780 of RJWT010037197.1, read as the reverse complement.
ATTGTGTCCTCTGAGGGGCTGCCGTGTGTTATCGCGTTCCATCTCCAGGCGTGGGCTTGCCGCGTGGGCCCGCCGCGCGGGCCCCATTCAGCCTTGAGATTAGATTTCTTTAAGCGGCAAAGACTGCGGCTCCTTTCTGTCCAAATCCTCCTAGTGTCCGGCTGAAAGTCTTGCCCTTAATAGAGAAAATCACTTGGAAGTGGATTAGGAATAGAGAGTGTGGATCGTGGATAACAGGCCAGAATCGTCCGCTCCCAGTGTGGATTCCGAGCCAGCGTCCAGCTCTGTGTAGGCGGGGAGCTCACCGCTCACAGGCTGCTGACGCAGCTGGGGTGTGAAGTCGTGCCGGGCACACATGTGGGCGTGGGGCTTCCCAGGGGACCCTGCAGCGAGGGACAAGGTAGAGCCCTGCACCTGGGGTGGAGACTGAGGAGTGGTGCTTCTGGGACCAAGTCTCGGGCTTGTCCTACTTGGACCCTAGGACAGCAACCAGTTCTCAGATGCACTGGCCACAGAGTGACAGAGCGATGGCTCGGACGGAGCCCCTTCTCTGCCCTGGCTTCTGTGGAGTTTCTTCTTTGAATCCAACAGAGCAGGGGCAGGGATGTGCACCAGGAAGAGGGGGCGCTGCCGGGACCTCCAGGTACCCTGGATGCAGCCTGTTCTGTGGCCCCTGCGTGACCGTCCCTGCAACTCCAGTGTCTCAGGATGGAGAGAAGCAGAGGGCAAGCGGTGGGCTTGACAGCTCCCTGCCCGCTCCTCCTTTCTCCTGTCCATGGG
>RJWT010037196.1:0-13101 GCA_004365215.1 Cuniculus paca | reverse complement strand
CCCAGCAGAACACGGGTTCTCGAGAAGGTTGGCCTGAGCATGGGGGTGGAACTGAAATAGAACTCTTCATCTGAGAAAGGTGAATGTGAGCCCATCTGGACCAGCCTGTCTGAGTTGAGGCTGCTATAACAAAAACATCATTAACTGGGCATTGTATGAACAAAAGAAGTGTATTTCTCATAGCTCTGGAGGCTAGAAGTGTGAGATCAAGGTGCCAGCCTCACTGCCTTCAGGTGATGATCCTCTTCTGCATATGGACTGCCAACTTACTGGATCCTCTCATGCTAGATAGCAGAGCAGGGAAGCAAGCTCTCAACTCTAATTAGGGCATTAATTCCAATTCTGTGGGTTCTACCCTTGTAAGCTCATGCAATCCTAATTATCACTCAAAAGCCCCACCTTCTAATACCACTATACTCGGGGTGGGATGTCATCATGAGAATCTTGAAGGTACACCAACAGTCTATAACATCCACCATAAAAATGTCCTTTGTTCCAGGATAGATTTGAATATCTATCTGTTTCTCTTATTGATCAGTTTTTCAGTTTCAGAGAATAAACAAAACAGATAGGATATAAAATTGTATGTCCTAACAATCATGCATTGGTGATCATAATATCATTGATATCAATCACGCAATAATAAGATATGACGGAAATGGAAGTATTTACCCATATTTATAAAGCATAAACTTCCCTTTCCCATGAAAAATGGGCTAAAAATGAAGAAAGTAATAAAATAATAAAATAACCCACTTTATTATAACTGGATAGTTCAAGTAATTCATCCCTCTAAATTGAAGTATATTTTTTACATGTAGCTATAGCACTTAGCTCCTTTTCATAATGAAAGTTTTACAATAGTTCTTTACAATAAGACTATACTCTAAAGCTAAAAAAAAAATCAAGGAATCATATAAACCTTTCGATTATTTGTATGCATAAGAAAATTACAGAAGATAATTTATTTTAATGTGAACAGCTAATGAAAAATAAATGAGAAGTATTAATGGTATTTCTTCTATCAAATTTATTGAAATAAACAATCATAAATACCCCTAAGAATAAAAAGCAATGAAATGAACCTATACCAATGAAAAAACAGAAGCACATAATACTAATAAAACTGCATTATTTTTGAAGGTAAATACTGCAGCACTCAGGTTTTATCATGTTATTTTCTCCCTGTGAAACACAGGGAGAATTAGTTAGGTACACTGTATTTAGGTTCCATATATTTTTTGTCAGAAAGTCGCTTCATATATGTATGGGAGGAAATGCTTGCTATTATTGAAGAAATACCCCAATCGCTTCTTGCTTAAACACTTAGTAAAAAGAATCCTTCTCTGTCAGTCTAACAGAGCCTTAGCATTTAATTCGTGAAACACTGGTGGCAGGAATGAGTGGAGATATGTGCTTGTTCGTAAACACACCTGACTCATGAATGTGGGAGAGACCAGCAGAAGGATTAGCGAGAGTTTGAAAAGATATTTTGCTTTTCCCCGTGATTGAATACAATGGAATAGATATAAAATGGGTTTTTGAACCAAGAAGACTGAAACAGGATTAGAATTCATATTTCTTTTGCAAGCCGTCACCATCCGTTTCGCTTCTGAATCTGTAAGCAGCACTTTGCAAACTACATTTCTCCTTGTCACCTGGACTCCAGTCCCTCTGTTGGCGTCTGGGGACATTCAACCTTCTAAAAACCAAGGATGCTGTTGGAGACCAAAGTACATGAATGTGTGGGATCCCTACTTTCCTGGAGCCTGCTTGGCACCTGCTCAAAAAGAATCTGCCATCTTGGTTAAGAAAGCATTTGGTGATAACTATTGGTTGAATGTTTACCTCCCTCCACCCAAATTCATACCCTGAAACCTGATCCTCAGTGTGACAGGATCCTCAGAGGACCCTTGCACACATAATCTGCAAGACTTAACCTTGGACATCTCAACCTCCAAAACAGCGAGACATTTCTCTTGGTTAAGCTACCCAGTCTACAGTATTTTTTGTTTTAACACCTCAAATGAACTAAGATAGTTATGTGTGTGTGAACTGAGCATGGATGACTGGAACCTGGGGCTGGTGGTGAGAGGCATGCCAGGGAGGGCACAGAACACATCCATGAGTGACATTACCACATTAGAAATGGCTCAGTGGTGGGAATACAGACTCTAGCTCCAATTCCATCTCTGATACCTGAACAAATCGCTCAATTTTTTTTTGAGTTCAGTTTCTTCATTAGTTAAATGACAATAAAAAAAAATGCCAAAGCTCTCTGCTTACTAAGAGTTTTCAAAAACCCTCAGAAGCCCACTTGTTTAAGTCCAAAATAAACAATCTTTACACTTCTTTCCAAATGGCAATCTATGAAGTATGATTGGAAACTACAGCGAATGTTTAAATGAAAAAAGTCTTACAGTAAAAGACACATCGTCGTTAGTCCCCTTCGAGATACTGTCCCCAGCTTCGATACACTTGCCCCACCATTCTTGCCACTTTTGGAAGCTGTTCTGGAAACGCTATCGTGTGTGTAGGGGGTGCATTACTTGCACTATTGTGGCCGCTTTGATGCCCTGAATTGATTACCTTCTCTGGTCATTTTCACTTTGGGAAAGAGCCCGATGTTGTATGATGCCAGGTCTGGTGAATAAGTTGATGAGGGACACTCGAGAGCCTGCTGCAGTGGGCAGCAGCGATCACTGTAATTTTGATTACATCTCCTAAAGACACTCACCAAAGAACAGGTTCAGAACAGCGTCAGAGTTGCAAGAAGGATGGGAAAAATGTGTTTGAACTGGGAGGGATTAATAGCGAGTGTCTTTTACTGTAATAAGTTTAAAAATTTAAACACGGTCCTTGTAAGCTAAAATTTGAAGTTTAAAACCAGGAATATTCCCTCTTTCTTACTGGTATTTGTCATTTCACAATCACCTTTTTGCAAAACAGAATACTTTTGCTCACCAAAACTCTGAAGAGAAGCTTAAAGAAACTCGTCTATGTCCACCAGCCATAAATCATGGCCACTATGAACAGAGCGAGCCCTGCCAGCTTCAGTCTCTGCACTCTACGCCATTCTTGCTTCTTCTCCACACCTCTCAAACCATGCCAGACCAACTCCAGGTTAGGGAACAGTGCAGCCGAAGCTCGGGATGTAAAATCAGATGTTTAAGACATACATCCCTCAGGTTTTGTTTCGAAGCTACATTTGTGGCACGAATGCAATTGCAAGCGACTCAGGTTCTCCTCCTCCCTCATTCTCAAAGCTGCATGTTTGTTTTTGTGGGCTTATGCAGTAGGACCTGGTCCTCAGTCACTATCATGACCATGCTGGCAAACACCCAGATAGCCATGTTCTCACTGGGTCTCTGGTCTCGGTCCATGTAACTCACAGCAAGGAGACTCTGTGTCCTGTGCTTTCTCAGATGCTTGTGAGCCTGTCTTGGGCTCATAGGAAGCACATGACTACTTCTAAGACCCCTCTGGTGGAGAGGTATCTACAAGGCACTTTTAGGTTTCTCTGCCAATTTGCTCCTTTTTACTATCACTGAAAATTTTCAAGTTGTTACCCAAATGCTTACTGCAAAGAGTGATGGAAATGTTTCCTTTCAAAGTTCTGTGGTTAAGCCACTTAGTACACAGTAGGGAGCATTGCTCCCTGGGCGCGACAGGATCTCCACACCGTAGGGGGAAATCCTCCATCCATGGCGGAGATTTCATGATGGTGGCTAGCACCAGCCTCTCACTCACTAGAAGACTGCATTCCCAGGGTCGTCTTAATAATATCGAGCATTGCATTTCAAAAACTCCCTGTTCATTTGCCTTCTGGGAAAGTGAGCTGGTTTGGCCAGAACCTCCTGGGCTCAAGTCTCAGCTCTATCCCTTACTAGCTGTGTGGCCATGGCCTCTCTGTGTCTGGGTTTCTTCATTTGTATACAGGTATTATAATAATAAATAGCTATGTCAAGCTATTGTGAAGATGAAATGAATTTTATCTAAGGCACTTAGAACAGTGCCTTCAAAATAGCACATGCTATTTTGCATTTATTTTTATCTTCTGGCAATCATTAGATGAATCATGCTCTAAAACAGCTTTCAGGAAATGGTAGAAAGAACAAATAAGCTTGCACGGGAGGTAAGGTGGGCAGTGACACACATAAGGATCCGCGTGTTCAGTAAAAGACCATGTGTGTAGGAGGACACTCTAGATCCTTGACAGGATCCAGCCTCTTCTGCAAAGAGAGAAGCAAAGAAAGAGACAGAGGGGGCTGGAGACAAACATATTTCACAATTTAGAAAGTGTCATGAAAAGACAAATATTCTCATTTTGAGGGCTTCTCCTCTGAGAGAGAAATCAGACAAATAACCATCTATATGTTATGTACGGCAGAAGTGAAATAAAGTGGTGTGTGTGTGTGTGTGTGTGTGTGTGTGTGTGTTGTCTTGGTTTGTTCGGGCTCCTGTAACAGCACGTCACAGACCAGATGGTTTATAAATAACAGAATTTTATCCCTGACAGCTCTGGTTGTGCAAGACCAAGGTACCAGCAGATCTGCGTTTTCCATGCGGTTTGATGTCCTCATGACATCATTGTCTTTCAAGGCCCCGCCTCCTTACCCTGGGGTTAGGGTTTCTGTGTATGGATTTTTCTGTGTATGGACACAAACACTCCCCCATGTGTGTGTGTCTGGGCTGTGCATGGGAGAACCTTCAATTACTACGTGGTCATAGTTTCCTACTAGAAAGGGAAGAAAACCCCATCACCGCCATAACCAGACCCGGCACATGGAAAACAAGCAACACACATTTACTGAATAAATAAATAAGATGATTCCAAATGAGTGGCTGTTCAGAGGGAAACACCTGGCTGGCCGAGAGCCTGTGGAGGTTTTCCCTACTCCAGAGCTCTGGATAAGCGAGTGGTAGGTCTCCCATACGGGCCCTGGGGGAAACTAGCCAGTGATAGCTGCTTGGCACCCTTTTGCTTATGCTGCTAGATGCAGACTAAACTATAGATTTTACCTTTGATTAGTGTCCTCAGAAGTCTCTCACACTAGGAAATCTTTGTGAAAACACAGCAGTACTTAGTGAGAAGGGAAAATGAAACTTTAAAACCATCTCTTAGAAAGAACTCAAGGATAATTATGGGCTCACAAGGATAAACATGCTCATTTAAAGCTGAATTGGGGAGTAAAAGAAACCAACAGCATCTCGTGTTTCTCTGTACATGTGGAACCCAGCCTAGGACAGCTGGCCCAGGGTACCATCCCATGGACAGTGACTATACAACACGCGCTGATGTGTGACCGATGGCGAAGTGCTGGCTGATGTTATCTTAACTGTATAACAGCTTAATGGCACTAGTCATTCGCTTGTCAGCCACTCCTAACCCATTCTATGTGGCTTTATGTCCAGAAATGATTAATTGGGCTAAATTCTTTAAATAAAGATTTGATAGTTGCCATATTTCTGTTAAACATCAGTAATAATGAAAGTACAAGCTTGTCTTTATGGAATATTTTGGAATTAAAAGTATTTGTCCAGGAAGATTATTTTTTCCCCAGATAAAACTAAATTATTCTTTTTATCTTTTTCAGATTTTTGCTCACTCGCTCTTCGTGGGACACTTACTGAGGAACTGCTATGCAAAGGAATTGCGCTTCAAGCTGAGCCCCTCTCAAGCAAATCAGACGTGGTCTCTACCTCAGATGCTGGCTGAACGGGGAGACAGGCAATGAAGTGTCATTATAATTCCACATAAGTAAAATAAAAAAGGCATGAACGAGTTATGAAGGAGGAAGTAATTAATTCTGCTTGGGCAGCAAAGGGGAAACCAAAGCTATAGCTAAGGTCCTTGCGGAGCGTTCCTGGCCTCTCCCCAACTTTGTGTTGATAAACAAGGCCCACATTTCATGTTTATCTGAACTGAAAAGATAAACTCTGTATTTTCCAATGCAGCGGTTCTTAGCCTTGACTGAGTGTTAGAGTCCCCTGGGGAGCTCTTGAAATGAGGGCACGGGGGAACTGCACAGGTCAATTAGTCAGAATCCGTGGAGCCAATCTCAGTCATGAATACTTGAAAAAGTGTCCCCAGAGGATTCCGACTGCGTCAACAGGATTGAGAACAACTTTCCCATAACAATGTACTGCAGGGCATTCTCCTTGCTGTAAGTCCAGGAGCTGTTATTTTGGGGGAGGACAGGAGATGGAGCAGAACTCTATGTATCCACTTGACTTTCGTCTACCTAACTATAGTCAAGGTGAGAATTAATAGGCCATGTAAATATATATATAATATATATATATATATATATATATATATATATATGCCTATATTCAGCAGAGCATTTGGGATCTGATTATTGATACTTGTACATGATTTTCATTGACAGTTACTGACTGGACTTTGAAAATTACACATCAATATGTAGACCTGAAGAATTGCATGCTAAAGACTTTGCAATTCTAAGTAGTCAAAATGATTCCTGTCTCAGTTAAACTATCCTAATGGTTTTCTGAACACTCAAAATGTATATGGATTAAGCACAGAGTATAATACCAATAAAAGTCTTCTTTTTTGAAAGAAAAACCGAGGTAATCTGAATAAAGTATGGATTTTAATTAATAATAATGTGACACAAAAATGTTGGTTCATTAATGATAAGCAATAAAAATTAACACATGCTTAATGGGAGAATGAGCGTGGGATAAAGGAGGGTGTTTGCTCTCTCTGCTGCATTATTTGCAGAATATGTATACTGATGACTTCGACATTTTTAAAGCTTCTTTTTTAAAAGGTCTCCATTTTCTGTTTTGAAAGCTGATGCACATCTTTCAAAGCAATGTTTCTCCTTTTGCATAAGCATCTGACCTTCAGCTAACTTTCCAGTACTTTTCTCAGGTAACCTAATGAGATAGAACAGCCACGATGTTGCTTATGAGACAATGACACCAGTTGATAAATTGCAACTGAGCTGGCAGAAACACAGACACCCTACAGGAAGCCGAGGCCTTTTGCCTTTCTTGAGTGTGGGGATCCCACACTGGCATGCTTGTCACGGGGGCCTTAGAAACTGTCCCTGTGGAGTTGTTACAGGGGAGATTGGCTCCTACAGGGCATGAAGCTTTTGATCCAAGGCAGCTCCCATGCCTGCCTGACATGGGGTTCATTTTCTTACACTTACACAGCTACATAGAGGCCAAGGGGATGGCTCTTGGAAGGCCACATGGGTTCTTCAAATTGTCCCCTAAAAGGAGAACCTGATGTTGCCCTGCTGGTAGGCTGTATTTCCTGTCCTAGAGTTTTTCAAGTAACCAATGTACTAATTTTGTTTGTGTGTTTGTTTTGAGACAGACTCTCTCTATATGGTTCTGGCTAGCCTCGAACTCACTATGTAGCCCAGGTTGGCCTTGAACTCATGGAAATTCTTCTGCCTCAGCCTTCTGAGTGCTGGGATTACAGGCATGTGCCACTACATCCAGGACCAATTTGCTAATTTTGGTTTATGTTGGAGGACTATACTACCTGATGTGATCTAACATTAATGACTTAAAGGTGACCTCTTTGGGAGACTATAGACAGATGGGAAGTGATGTATTACTTTCTCTCATTTATTCAGACATATTTATTATATGGCCACGTAAATTAATTTATGGATCAGTGGTAGCATAGGTACTTGTCAGGTCAATTCAGTAGTATCAGAATTTATTCAGGGATGATCAAAGAAAAGAAATAAAGAACCTAAAGGCGCACATTTCTCTATGCGTGTCTAGTATGCATGCATGTCTATACTTATCTATGCATCCATTCACCCATCTATCCATCTATTTATCTATTGTTATTGAGGTTTTCCTTGTGGGAGAGATTATATTAGAATATAGCTAAGAATAATTTGTCATACAGTTTAATTTGGCAGTATAGGTCCTCTGGAAATCCAGAAGTAAGAAGAGGGCATTAGACATCTTTGGTAATTTTGAAGGTTATAAAAGTCAAGTATTAATATATGTGACAAATACATTTCTTTTTAAGAACAGCACATTACCTTTATAGTTGAGTAGGTGAGGTGTGTCTTTCTTTTCTGTTTACCATGTATAATATTGCAGAGGAAATCATGGGATATTGTACTTATAATACAGACTGATGACATTTCTAGCCTTTTAATTTTAAAAATTTGTTCTGCATTTGTAGAAATAGCTTCATTTTTACTAGCTTAATTTTTATGGTAGTATTTCATCATTCTTTGTACCTCTCTGAGAAGTACATTTTTCCATGAGCTGCAACTAAAATCACATGGTCGTGAAGCGATCTTACTAGGCACTGAAAACCCTCCCCACCCCCCACCCCAGTTCATGTTCAAAGCCAATCCGGGAGCTTCTTAAGGGTGAAACAGCAAGAAAGGGGCAACGCGAGGGCACCCCCTCCAATCAGGTCTTTCTTATGGTTTGCTACAGGCAAATATGTGGTTTATTTCCTTCTTTTGTCCCTGTTTCCACCACACCCACCACATCACCATGCTGACGGCATCACTCTGAAGTCCTGTGTTGACAGATTCGTGGTTTCCGCTGGGCTCAGTGTAGCTGTCTTGAGGCCACAGGACTGGGTCCCATCCTTCCTTGATTTCCCAGCAAGCATCACAGCTGGTAGACACTCAATGATTAATTATTGGGAGGAAAATGAACTTCTGGAAAAACAGAGCAGTCTCAGGGGAAGTATCTGGAAGGCATTTCTAAAACCCTGGACAGAATTTGGTACTCTCTTTACCAAAGAAGGAAAATATAATTGTCGCATAGCAAGATGGTTGACAAAACCTTTCTTAATTCTGCCAAGCTTGATTTCTCAGAATTACAACCCCCTTCAAGGCTATTGAAGCCTCTGGGAACCTTTTCTATCTCACATATATGCTTACTTTCAAATGTTCACCATAACAAAATTTTGTTATCTACTGCGGGCATGCAGAACTCTAGGTAGATGCTAATAATCTTGTTGCTATTAAGGGCGGCAAATTAAAAATTAACAATGCAACCATGCAAAAGTCCAGTGATAACATCACAATTAGGTCTACAAAATAACAGTTTTTTTTTTTTTTAAGAATCTTCCTTTGCTTCTGTACTGCACTTTGCCTGATAAGCACTTGCCAACAAAGACATCATACTAATTACAATTTGTTATACAAAGGGCAGGAAAACTGATAAATGATTCATTGATTATTTTCTTTCTGAAATAGTTCTGCTCCTGTCCTCAAGTTGCATTTGGATAATAAATGGAGGCCTTAAGTACTTTCCCAAGGAATTATTTAGAAGAAATCCTGTTGACAGTTTTAATTCCTAGCAACTCTAAGCAGATACCCATTTTAAAAAAAAGAGGACAGAATAAACATTGTGTGTTCTTCTTGTGTGAAAAAGAATGTTCCTTTTAAAAGTAGATTGGTGTTACAAAATGCTCTTTTAAGCTTCTCCATTCCCCACCATTCCGAGTAACATAAGGCGCAACTTCCTCCTCTTTCTACCCCCACAGAGCCGCGCCAGAGAGGCAAGCGATCACTCGGCATTTATCTAGTTTTCTTGTCCCGAATAAGTCGACACACAGAGTAGTTAGTTCATTCAAGGAGAAGGGCTAGCCAGGAGCATGAATTTGGGCAGCTAGGGAAAATTAGCCTGTTCACAGTCTTCAGAGACTGGAAATTAGTGATTAGGAGTGTGACATGAAGACAGATAGGGGGTGATAGAGCAAGAGTTGGGGCTTTCAAGGTTCTCTCCTTTTGTATGTTTGTTTGTTTGCTGGAGTTGGGGACTGAACCCAGGGCCTGGCTCATGCAAGATGCATGTTCCACCACTGAGAACACTCCATCCCCGCATGGCATCCTCTTCCCTAACCATCCTCTCCTGGTCAGCAGATCAATGGGACAGGCTTAGAGCTGTCCGCATCTGACACATCCCGTCCCTCAGGTGCCTCATCCATCACATGCTCCAAACGGATCCTCGCCCGTTTTCTCCACCCTTACCAATTTCTGTATCACCATCTCAGCCTACGACAGTATCAGTCCTGCAGGCCAGAACATTTCCACATCATCCCAATGTGTTCTCCTTTCACTCCACACATTACTGCTAGATTTTACTTCAAACAGATGCTCAAATTTATTGCTTCTGCCTTCTTTCACTTGGAATCTCAGACTCTGTTCTGGACAAATGTAGCTGTTTCTCAGCCTGCAGTCTTTCCTCCCACTCACCTCTCTCTAATCTGCCACCACAGCGCGTTTTCTATGAGGTGAAGCTGAGTACGCCACCCTTCCATTTAAGATATTTCAAGTGTTTACTGACATCTACACCACAGAATAAAACTTAGTATCCTTCACTTTGCATAAGAAAAGAGTCACAGTTTATCCCCGCTTATATTCCTTTCCTCCTGTCTGCAGGCTGGTCTTCGACTGGCACGTTATGTTTGACCATTAGGAACAATGTCCAGTACATTATTGTTGTTTATTGTGCCACTTGTAAATTAAAAAACATATCTGTTCTTCAGGTACTGTGAGCCAGGCACTCTTCTAGGTCCATATGGGTGTGGCAGCCTTGTACATATTCTTTCGGTTTTCTTTCATGGGAGGAGTCTTGGAGAACACTTGTGCATGCTCAGTGAGTGCTCTACCATTGAGCTACAACTCTAGCCCTACCCTCTTCTAGAATATCCTTCTTTTAATAGCATCTTTTAAAATCTTGCTCACACATGACCTTCTCTTGTAGTCTTCACTGACTCTTCTAGCTAGATGTGGCCAGGTCTTACCTATGCCACCAGAATTCATTGATCATATCAGAGCTGCACTCTGATATGTGGGTCAGCATAAATATGTGTACTAGTGTCTCTTCCCTTCACTAAACTGAGCACTGAAGTCCTTACAGATAGAAGCTGTGATCCTTTGTCTATGTATTCTCAGTGTTTAGGTTAGTGCCTGATATTCAGTAGGTGCCTGACAGTAACTTCGAGATTGAGAATATGTACCCAGCAAGTGTATTCAAGATAAATTTGCTTCATGTACACTTGCTCTATATGCTCAAAAAAACACAGGTACTCTGCTTCCTGACCCTCATATATCTAATGTTAAGGCAATTCCCCAAATATTGGATCAAAGTGTAACTCATTTGGTTGAAAAATGAAAATAAACATAACTGGAAAGGAAATTAATAGTGGTTACTTTAGGGTCATGGGCTTCTGGATGAACCTGGGCATTTGTGTGCTCACACACACACACACACACACACACACACATACACACATATGCACTGCCTGCCCAATTCTTCCTATCTTGTCTGTATTTCTTCAGAAAACCTTCTCTGGTCCTCCCCCTAGATTAAGTCCCCTTGTCATGTACTCTTTTGGCTTCAGGTATCTTCTTTCAATATCCTTTATCCATTTGCAATTTATTTATTTAATTATATGAGTAATTTTTATTTCCCCTTCTAAACCATAAGTTCAACAGGGCAGGCTCCAAATCTATTACAAATGAGATACACAATATATTTCTTAATAAACATTTGATGGTTTATTTTAATCTTCATAATAACTAGCCCAAGGAAAGCCCTGTTATTTTATGCATTTTCCAGAGAAAATAAACACTAAGTGCTATTAGCTAACTTGGTCAGGGTCCCACAGTCAAGGATGAAAGCCTGGGATGCTTACTGGATTTTTGTGTATTGGCTTCCTGCACCACAGAAAATTAATCTACAGCTCTTTTAAAACTTGAAATAAATGAGCTCAGCTTTATTATTCACTGCTGAATACCTAGGAAAATTATTAATTTTAAACATGAGTTAGGAAAATAGGAATGGATCCACAGAGGGCTTGTCTTTTTTAAACTCTCAGCTCTGATTAGAAATAAGTCAGAATTAACCATGTTGCTGAAATCTCTACTACACAGACCATAGGGGTGCCTGGACTTTAACAATGGAAAATACAAGCTTAGCTGCCTCATGAATATATGACTCTCATATAATCCCAGTGTGAGGTTAAAATAATTAAAAAAGTAATCTGATATCTGCAATTTAATGAAACATATCTGACAACTGGGTATTGAAGAATTTACTGTTATGTTATTTTACTGTCTTCTCAAAACCGTAGTCCTATTTCTCCTACAGAAAAGATGTATTCTTTCCTCCTGACAGACACTGAAAAGCAATGCCAGATGAAATGTGGTCATGTTGAGTGTGGGTCCTGTGTGCACAGAGAGTTCTGCAGGCACCAGAGAGTGGGGAGCAGAAACACAGGTCTATTTGGAAGGCACAAGGACCACAGGGGAGCAGCAGGGCACGGGAGCACACTTTCCAGGGCTGCTTGCTGATCTTGCTCTCAGCTGCTGGTGGCCTCAGTCAGAGTTGACCAGAATACATTCTAGTTTGCAGGATGAAGAGAAAGATGATACTGAATTCAAAATTAATGGGAAGAACCGAATGAGAGGGCCTCCACCTCTTGCGGAGAAAGGAAGAACTTTTGTTTTTCCCCACTTCCCAAGTTTCTTGGGGAAAAAGAGACGTAAGAATGCAGGGGTGGGGGTGAGGGTGACAGGGAAGAGTTTGTTTCTAACTTGTAAAGTGCATGAATGCCCAGCTGACCTATGTCTCATGGGATCTTGCTGTTTTCAAAGTTAATGTAAGTACTGCTAACAACAGGTCAGTGTTTCTATTCTTTCCATGTATTTTTTTTTTAAACATTACCCACAAGTCAGACAGCTAAGAAAAGGAACCTGAGAGCTGGTTGCCCGCCTGACATGCTGCATCATATTAATGCTGACTTTCATACATGAATTATTTTAATGGCCCACTTTATAAGCTACTTGTATTCACTAACTGGAATCTTTAAAAAAATTATCAAATTATATTCTTAATAAAACTCTCTCCAGGTTTTCTTGCTCATAAGGAGACACTGGAAAGCAGACTGGAGCGCATTTATCCTGTGGGTTAGGCAAGTTTCTTTATGCCGTGGCAATGGGCGTGCCTTTTGGAGGTTAGAAATGAGCTGTACGTGTGAGTGCAATCACAGATACTTGGAAAGCTGAGGCAGGAGAGTTGAAAATTTGAGTCCATCAATTTAGCAAGACTTTGTCCCAACAGGAA
>RJWT010037195.1:0-13098 GCA_004365215.1 Cuniculus paca | reverse complement strand
TACCTGAAATGTCTGAAGTGGTGTCAACTGAAATAAAGAAACAACTTCATGAAGCTATGAGAAAAATTTGAACAGAAATTCTATCCCAGGTAAAAGAAGAAATGAAAAACATAATAAAAAAATTACTAAGTATCTCTAAAGAAGACACAGATAAAAAAAATAGAGGAGCATAGGAACATGAGGGAAACCATGAATGAACAATATAAGAGAGATTTAGAATGCATGAAACAGATTCAAAGAGATATCCAAGAAACTAAAAACTCCATTGAAAGCTGGCAAAACCACTTGAAAGACTGAAGATAGACTTTCAAACCTTGAAGACAGGTTTGCAGCTGGTAACCGTGAAAGGAAAGATCTCTTAAAAATAACAAGGAATCAGGAAGTAACAATTCAACAGCTGCAAGACAACTCAAAGAAACATAACTTAAGAACTGAAAATGTGAGTGAAAAAGCAGGGGTCAAGACAAATGACATCAGGACTCTATCTTTCAGAAATAATTTCTGAGAACTTCCCAAGCATGGAAAAAGAAAATGACATTCAAATAAGTGAGGCATAGAGAACTCCAGCTAGCCATAACCAAAACAAGTCTATACCCAGACATATAATAATCAAGATCCCAGAAATTCAACTCAAGAACAGAATATTAAAAGCTGTGAGAGAAAAGAAACATCACCTATAAAGGAAAACCCATCAGCATCACAGCAGACTTCTCAACACAAACCATCAAATCAAGAAAAGGCTGGAGTGAAGTATTGCAAGTCCTGAAAGAAAACAACATTCAACCCAGACTGATGTACCCTGCAAAACTTTCTTTCAAAATTAATGGAGAAACAAGATACTTCCATGACAAAGAACAACTCAAGGAATTCATGACCACCAAACCAACCCTACAAAGAATACTAAAGGACACTCTAGAGAGAGATAAAAAGGACCACGGTCTCAGGAACAATGTCAGAGGGGGACCATCAAGTGGGACCAGTTGATTGAAAGCGGAGGAAAACTAGGGAGCAAATGTCAGGAAAATAGCACAGCGGAGACGATGCAGTGTAAGAGGGCCTCAATGCACCAATAGAAAGAAACACAGGCAGAGTGGATCAGGAGACAGGATCCATCAATATGCTCTCTACAAGAAACACATTTAACTAGAAAGAAAATTCATAGACTGAAAGTCAAAGGAGAGAGAACAATGCCCTATGTGACAGGAAACCAGAAAATAAAAGTAGGGGTAGCCTGCCCATCAACTGCAGAATGGATAAAAAAGACATGGCATTTTATGTGGTGAAAACCTACTCAGCTATAAAGGAAGATAACCTCAAGGCTTTTGTAGGTGAATAGAGTCAACTTGAGATCGTGCTCATGGATGAAATGGTTCAGAGTCACATGGGTGAATTTTGTGTTGTCTCCTGAGTATAACAAACTAAAGGAGTTAGTGGGATCCAAAATGCACAATACATATTGGGAAAGTCAAAGGGGAGGAATTATCTAAAAAGGGAAGGAAGTGACCACTGTTAATCTATTATCATAATTTGAAACTCATATTGTCTTCATCATTCTGATTAGTTTCATTTTTTTCTGTTTTGTCTGATTTTGTTATACTTGATGGCATGGAGAGCTATTTTAAAGATAACAACATATATCATTTCAGCCATTGAGAATGTCCAATTATCTTGTTTAGAAACCCTGTATTGATTTCATTGTTCTGTTTTGGTTGATTTTAGTCTATTCTGTGTTGTTTGATTATAATATGTCTGAAGGTGTAGGCAACTATTCTGAAGATAAGAGGTAGCATTATGGTAGCCACTGCTGTTTTACTAGTATCTTGAAGCTCTGTATTGCTTACATTATTCTGCTTTGTTTGTTTTGTTTTTGTTTTTTTACTGGCTTTATTTTGTTTTATTTTGTTTGATTTTATTTATCCCTGATAAATATATATTGCAGATAACAAGAGGCATTATGGTAGCCATTATTGATTGCTTTTTACTCTGTTTATAAGTCATGTACCATGTTCATTTTTTTGTAGTGATTGACTCTACTCTGTTTTATTTTGTTTGGTTGTATTCTTTTCAAAATAAAAAAAAAAGAAATCACCCCTCTTTATATGAAACCTATAGTTATAATGTAAAACTTTCAAGAATTATAGCTAAAGTTACAATGATTGCTCCATCTGTTTTGTATAGATTTGCCAGATATTTTATGTGCATCACTCTTCATACTGACAAGAATAAACCCATTTACTGTGATAGCCATTTTACAGGGGGAGAAACTGAGCTTCCAGCAAGTTAAGTAACTTGTTCATTCTTATAGACATAAATGATATGACTGAGATCTGAACCCAAGTTGGCCAACCTCAAATCTTGTTGAAAGCCATTAAGTCAAACTCTTTGACACTGGGGTTTGACCAGAAAAAGATAATGTATTTGATTCTGATTTGGGTATAACTGTGTCAAGAAATTTTCAAGTTTGAAGATGTAATGTTCATTCAATTGTAACAGATCAGAGAATTTTCTCTTTAGATGATCACCCATCATGAAACCATACTATACAAACAAGAATCACTTAGCCTGAAGAGGAAAAGTTCAAGGAAAGAAGTACATACGATTTTTTAAATGATAAATTTATAATACAGAAGGGCCGGAGGTTTAGCTCAGTGGCCTAAGCGCCTGCCTGGTAAGCGCAAGGTCATGAGCTCAATTCCCAGTGCCGCAAAAAAAAAAAAAATTTAATACAGAGAAGGAAATAAAACATAGGCACACTTAAGACTTAGACTTATTAAAACTAGTAAACCCATCAAGAAAAAAGTATAGTCCCATAGGAATCACTTTTGTGTGTTATACTATTCAAAAGCTAATGACTAAGTCAAAGATCTTTAAAGATCCATGAAAACATTTAAAGATCCATGAAAACATTCATTCAAGTATTAAAAAATAAATAGAAAGCAACGAATCTAATTTCTTTCAATAAGAAATAGAAAGGCAATGAAGCAACAAAGTTCTTTTCTAAAGATCAATGAAGCAAAATAAATTATTGTGAGTTTAGGAATTTTGATTAAATTTGCCTTCCTAGCTTCTTTCACTGAGAGCACCACAAAAGTAGTATCATTTATTTATTCACCCATTCATGCCAAAAAATTTTACTGAACACCTACCATATATCAGACATTATCATAACCACTGGGAAAGCTGTGATAAATACAACAAGCTATTGGTATCACATAGCTTACTCTAATGAGGGAAGTAGAAAACCTGATAGAAGAAGATGTAACAGACAAGTATAAAGGGAAAAGAGAAAATCAAGAGTAAACCATAGATGTAAGAGAGGCTTGCTGGGCCTAAAAGTCCTGGGTATAAACCTAGCTACTCTGTGTGGGTGGGAAGAAGGAAGGGAGAGTGATAAGAGATTCACAATAAAGTCATCAGGGCTCACTCAGGGCCTTACATAGTTTTGGATTTATGATTTTCATTCTGGGTGACATTAAGAAATAGTAGACAGTTTTCAGGAGAATGATGGGACTTGGCTACTAGAGAAACAACTTTAAAGGAGCAAAAGATCATGGGGGATTGGACCAAATGGAAACAGTGCAGAAGAGAGATGGTCAAATTCACAGTGGCATGGCTACATTGGTATGAACAGATAATTCAAGACAACTCATGGGCTTTGGAGCTAAGTAACTTGGTGAAAGACAACACCATTAGGTAAGTAGGAGAAACTAGAGAAGGAGTAGGTGAAACAGAGAAAAGTGCAGGATGCAAGGGCTAGGAATCTAGCTCAGTGGCCTAATCGCCTGCCTGGCAAGCGTGAGGTCATGAGTTCAATCCCTGGTGCCGCAAAAAAAAAAAAAAAGTGCAGGATGTATATAGTTAAATTATTCTACTTTAGATGTGTTGAAATTCTAATACCTATTAGATATGCATGTGAGATTCTAAGTAAATAATTAGATATACAAATCCAAACCTCAGAGAGGAGATTATGACTAGAAGATAAGTACTTTGGTATGATTAAGACTTAACATCAAAGACTGATAGAACTCACTTTGGTAGATAGAGATACAGAAAAGATTGTCAACTACAAAACCCTGGGACATTCTAACATTCAATAGGAAATAATATCACATTTATTGAATCCTACTATTCATCTTTATATGAGGCACTTCTTTAAGGACTTGACCAGATTAACTTATTTAATGCTCACGAAACCTAAGATATAAATCTATTTTATCTTTATAAATGAAGGAACTGAAGCATACACATAGAAAGATGCCTTTGTTGTCTGTGATAAATCTGAGACTTGAACAGAGGCTCTCTTCCCCTTTGAGGTACAGAGGTGGGCTTCAGAAAAAGAGATAGAAATAGCAGTTAATGAAGTAAAAGAAACTCAAGATGAAACAGTGTGTTAATTAGGATTTTGTCACTTTGACTAAATACCTGAGAAAACCATTTTAAAGGAGGAAAGACTTATCTTGTCTCATAGTTTCAGAGATTTTAGTCCAGGGTCCACCAGTTCCATTGCTGTTAGTATGAGGTGACCAGAACATCGTGGTAAAAGGGTGTGGTAGAGGACAGGTGCTCTTTCCATGGAAGTCAGGAAGTGAAGAAAGGAAAAGCAGCCTGCATGATCCAATCGCTTCTTCAGGTCCTAACTGAACAATGCTGCATTGGGGATCAATCCAATACCTGAGAATTTGGGGGGATACTTCATATTTAAATCATAACGAGAGGTCAAATGAGATAAAAACTGAGAATATGATATATTTGTGAGTTGAAAGCCACTGGTGATCATTGCAATACTTCATGAGAGGACTAAATGTCAGAATGACACTTGCCTAATGAGAGAATGTGGAGACAGTAAGCATGCATTGTTAGTGAAAGCAGGTTGTATTTGAGGATAGAAAAGTATAAAAGAGTCCCTCATTTAGCAACAGAGCAGTATAACTGGACAGAGCTGAAAACCCATGCGAGATGTATACTGTATTAGTTACTTTCAAAAAGTCAGCTGTGACAAAACACCTGACACGAATCAACGTGAAGGGAGGGAAGGTTTGTAGTTGCAAAGGTTTCAGTCTATGACTGGCTTTCTCCGAGACAGAAACATCATAAAGAAAGGGTATGGCAGAGAAAAGCTTCCTAATGTATGAAAGCCAAGAACCAGAAAGACATGGAAAGAACCAAAGAAGAAGGGCTTGGGAACAAGATACAACATGCAAGGTCATATTCTTTGATCCACTCCTTTCAACTAGGCTCCATGTCCTGCTCCTATTACCTTCCAATAATGCCATCAAATTAAGATCTCATTAGAGCTCTCATTTTTAAGATCCACTGAAAACGTTAGCTCCCTTATAATCTAATCACTTCTCAAAAGCCCATCAGTACCAAGCCTTCAACACAGTGAACCTTTGGACAACATTTTGGACCTTTGTCCTAATATGCTAAATGTCAACAGTTTTGCACTTCCGACTTCATCCAAAATACTTGATTTCTAAAAGATGGGGATTAGTCTACATGGGGAATAAAGCACTGCCAGGGATCTTCACAGTGACTGACAGTGAAAACCAAGGTGCAACAACATGAGGTGGTTGAAGAACAGTAAATAAACCATATTGCCAGAAAACTCCAGTAAGATCCTGTGATTTCTGAACCCCTACACAATTCCCAGCTACTTGAACCCAAACACTTGATACAGAAATAGGATACCTGAATATGGCAAATAGACTCCCAGTTTGCTGCAGATGGTACTATTTTACATACATTCTCCTGAACTAGTATCACCTTCCTTTACACTCAAAATAGTCTCTTCCAAACAATAAGCTTTGTGATCACATCACTGTGAAGAAAGTAAATCCTATATCATCTATGTAAAATAAAAAATTAGAAACCTATAGTTTTAAACTACCTTCAATTAAACAGACATACTCAGTGATTTTCAAATTTCTTATGGTTGATATATTGTGTCCATTTGAGAGGTTTAGAAGTTTAACTAAGAGACTCAGCAGAGAGCCAGGGTCCTTACTTTGCAAATATCCTCATTCTGTAAAAGAGGAGGGCACAGAGATTTTGTGAGTGCTACATCTTCCCTGGGGGCAAGGGATGGCCTGCATACAACATGAGGGAGGAAAAGCGGCTTGTGTCTCCACTGCCTCCTTCAGTTCCTGCTGCTTTTGCTGGTTGCTGCCTTGAAGTGTTCCCCTCAGCCACCCTGCTTTGGAGTCAGCTCATTATGGACCGAAACCTCCACAAACAGTGAGCTAAATAAACCTTTCCTTCTTTCATTTGGGGTGTCAGATATTTTGTCCTGGCAACGAAAGAAAAGTAACCAAGATAATATCCAATATCTGATGTCCAACACACCAGATAGACCTCTCTATTAAATAGACCTCTCTATTAAAATAATATTTTAACCTGATTTTACAAAGATATAGAAAGTTAGTTCAATATTTTGTGCAAGTCATAGACTTGTAATTTCAAACCAGGCCTGATTGATTTCAGTAAAAAACAAGAAGTTCATAACTTAGACTAAAGAGAGACAAAAGTGTATATAACTTATAAGCTTCCCATTTTTAAAAAAATTTTCAAATATTTCCTTCTTCTATAAAACTATGCTTAAATTATGTCACTGGAATACATTTTATACAAATAAGTGCTAGAGACTTTCTTCTTGACCTGCCTTAGAGACTTTAAAACTGAACACAACCTTCCAGAAAACTATTATTTAATAGCTATCCACCAAAAACTGTGGAAGAGTTGGTTTAGAAAAATGACAGATACTACTCAGTTCTATTATGCAAATTTATGGTTGAATTGAGTGACTTCAAGGATGAAGATAAGGCTTAGTAGTCTGTAGCATAATCAAGCAATTCAAATAATAGAACATGCATTAAGTAAATTAAGTCACTTCTAAATAAAAGTCCAAAGAAGCAGAAGGAATAAGGAAGGATGGAAGGAAGGACGGAAGGAAGGAAGAAAGGAAGGAAGGGGGGGGAAGGAGATATTACCTTTAATTGAATCAGATTCTAATGAATGTAGAGCAAGCGACCACATGACAGGATTTTGTGACAGCAGCTAGGCATACAGGTGCAACCAGGCAGAGAGCAGCAGCAAAGCTATCTGCCCTGAACAAAGAGAAATGTGTCCCTTTTAAATGGATGGAAAGAAGGCAGGTGGGAGGATTTAATAAACGTCTGGGGTTAAAGTTTTCTGGCATTCTTGTATCTCAGTGGGCAAAGTCCTTGAAGTATCCAGTGTGAATTTCTGGATGTCTCCAGATGTCTCCAGAACCTGCAAAATTCCCTTTCCTTTCTTGTCTCCTTCACAACACCCTATGCTTGCTGGTGATAGCCTCAGGTGCTGAGCTGAATTCCCAACTGAGAGTAGTGTTTCTGCCAGCAAGCAGAATGGGGACAGGCAGTCAGGTCCAGTTGAAGCTTTACATTAAATATTTGATCAATGCTAACTTATGATCTGATATTCAAGCGAGGATGTTTGTTGCGTAAGTTTAACTTCTACAGATTTCTAGGCAGCATCTGACTCCACAAATGCAAGTGGCTCAGTTTCAACACCAGTGATGTCAACAGTCATCTGACCAAGAAACCATGAAGCAGGAGCCTCACTGAGGAACGAAAGCAGACCTGAAAATTCTTTCCCTGTACTCCACTTCGTTTATGTGCATTATTTATAGCTGTTTGGACCAAAATTAAAACTTAACTGACTGACCCACTAGGAATCATAATGACTGCCTAGCCCAAGCAAAGTGTATTCCTCAGGAACGTTAACCTAGCAGGAATTTTAGTGGAAAATAGAGTTCTAATTAGTAGCATGAGCAAAATGATAAAAACAGCAAGCCAGAGATGAAGCGGAGAAACATTAAAGAAGCCAAATTATGAGCAAGCAGAAACTTTGAGCAAGCAAAATATATAGCATAAGGTAGTAGTAAAACAGGAGTAAACTCATAGGGAGCCCATCAGAAAATGAAAAAAATAAGGGTTTATGAGACCGCCATGTTCCAGAGAAGCCTTGATACTACATGGCTCTGCCTTTCAGCATAGACTGCCTGCAGTGTGACTCTGCTCTCCACAACTCCCACTGCTTTTGTATAACCAAGCTGCTCCATGTGAAACCCCTTTTCCCTCCCAGTCACACAGGTAATCTTATGATAAATCTCCACTGAGCCTGATGGATTTACAGCCAAACTTTGTATTCACTCTATTTTTTAATGGCTTCCGTTTTCCATTCATATTAATTAGCAATGTCCAATGTATGACAACCTTAGGTTTTGTGACAATGGAGAGTGCAGAAATGTTGGAGAGGTTAATAAAAGGAAGGGGATAATGGTAGGAAACATAAATGATGGGGTTTCAGGGTTTTGAATTGTAGGAGACCAGTGGGTTTTGCAGTAGATTTATGGGGATAGCTTGTATTATATTATCCTTGACTGACTTTTATTTTCACAGCTAATTAATCCTTTAATGTTAGTACAAGTTGCCCCAACCAGAGGGTAATCAAGATTTTAAATGTATTCTGGGTTCCTAAATTAAAGTTCTGACAATGAGAAATACGAGATCTTTTTGCTTCTGTCATACCTGTAGGTTTGCTTAGCACAACCAACTGTGTTTCCTCAATCTGTTCTCATTATCATGAGTGATATTCTTCACAGAGTAGGAGTAAACCTGTTTCCATTTCTAGTTTTCAATGTGACAAAATTGAATGTTTCATTAAAACATATTTTCATATAGAGTCATTTGTAAACTATGCAAATCTCTTTCTCTGCTTCTTTCCTTTAATACCATTTCTTCTTTCCTTCACTTCTTGAGTTGAGTGAAGTAGAGTAGGTTGAGGTGAGGAGAAAAGAAGTTAACTCACTTTTATTAATCAATCTTAATAATAATTCACCTGGTGGATTATGAACCACCTAGCGAAGTTGAACCTGGTGAAGTAGACACCTTTCTCATTAGAGACATCACCCAAGGAACATTCAGCGCAATCAAAAAGAACTGAAAAAAATCAGAAACGAAGAAAGATACTGAGACACTACCAAGTCCATGGTAGAGTGGAGATGGAACAACAAACCGTCTCTGTCGTTCTCTGCTATGGCTTCTCAGGCAACCAGAAGCACTCTACAACTGAAGATGGGTGACTGCTTGCCTGTCGGCTGAAGGTGTCTAACAACAAAGCACCATCAAGGCAAAGGTTTAGGATGCCTTTGTGCCCCTGGAGAAGTGGCAGACTCACCACCATGTTATTTTGGACCTCAAGTCTGCAGAATGGAGAACCTTAACCTGCTTCTCTGTTTGGAGTTGGCCACAGGATTCCAGCAAATGTGTGCCAAACTCACACATAGAAACTTCAGGTTAAATCAGAAAGCAGTTTAGAAATGGTGACGTACTTACTTACAAGGCACTTGCATTGTATTAAATCTAAAGATGCTATGGTCCTTGAATTTGTGGAACAATACCAAGTTGTGAGGGCAAACATCTTTAAGGGGATGCTTACATCTTCGAATAGTTATACTTCATTTCACTGTTACTGGATATTTAGCCCTTGCAAACATATTGCTTCAGGTCTTCTAAAGCCATAAATGATCAAAATATAGTCAAGGTTCACTATCCTTTTCATATCTTCCTGAATCGCAGTCACCTTCTCTGTCAGACACATATTTGAGATTTGAGAAATACCCTACAGCATCCTAACATTAATATTTACTTGGATCAACTATCTGATAATATCCCCTGCTAAAGGTTCATTCTGAAAACCAACTTCTCTCTACTAGCCAAGATAATCTCACACTAACAACATAGGGCAATGATATATCTTCATGTGTTTGCTAAATCTATGTGTTTTAGTTGTTTAACTAAATTTTAGAATGCTGATTTTTTTATTTTTTATTTTAAAGAGAATAGAACAAAACAAAACAAAGCAAAACAAAGCAAAACAGAATAGAGTCAAACACAATATAGCATTTCAGAACAGAACGCTGCAAGCAATACAGGTCTTCAAAACATAACAACAAGAGATTAACAATGGTTACCCTACTGTCTCTTGCCTTCTTTGAAATGGTTGTTCATACATTTACAGACAATAAACTCAAACAAAACAAAGTAGTAGAAAACCAGATAAAACAAAAGAGTGAAAGCATTACAGGCCTTCAAGTCAGACAACAAGAAACCAACAATGGCTACCGTAATGTCCCCTGTTTTTCAAAAGAGCTGTTCCTATCTTCTTAACTCACAGTTTGTAGAGGTTTTAGTTCATCATCAGCTGGCTCCAAGGTAGGATGGCATGGCAGATAGGAATTACAGAGGAGAAAGATGGTGGGCAGATGCTAAGAAAGATGGTGGGCAGATGGTAAGAAAGATGGTGGGCAGATGGTAAGAGAAGCAAGCAAGAGATGGTCACAGCCCTTTCTGTCCCTGATATCTTATCCAGGCTACTTAGGGTAGGTAGCACTCACACCTTTATTCTTAATGCCCTTGATCATAGCATTGCACCATGAATCAATCCCAGTGTCACATACTCTAGATCCAGCCACCTCTGAAAAAGCCCCATCTAGGACTGCATAAGACTTTAGGGGCACAAGTAGCCATATCCATATCATATACAACTAAGTTAGCTAGAAATATTATAGGCAGTCAGACAGGGCTAGACCCCCAGAGGAGTCAGTACAGATACATTACAACTGTGGGTGGAGGAACATTCAAGGCCAGAACTCAAGTCAAAACATAGAATGTCTATACCAACATACTTCCCCTAGGGATGAACAACAGTGATTAATACTCTAAATAGGTATTGATCAACTTGGGTGGGGGACTAAAACCTCCCTTTTAGGAAACTTGCTTCCCATTTGGTCACCACTTAATCAATATTACCTTAGTGATTATACTCATAATTTTATTGGTTGACTATAGTTTTGTACCACCTCATACCTGCCTTGTGATTTCCCATTGGATCAATGTTACCCAAGTGACTATACTTACAATCTTATTAGTTGATTATAATTTTATTCCATGTTACACCCACTTCACCTGTGATTTTGCACTGTAAAACTCCCTTGAGAAGTGTGGTCTCTGGCAACCCACTCAGGACCCTTCTGTCTCTCTTAGACAGAAGCTTTGTTCCCCCCAATGAATATTTTCTTCTCTTCACCTTCATTGTTCCTAGAATTTATTCTTTGGTTTTAGAGAACATGAACTCAGCTTATGGGACATCTAGCAGTCTAGCAGGTTAAGAATTGTAAGATCCACCTTACATTATTTGGGTTATTTGGAGGTCCTATATCATCCCTATATCAATAATAACGTGTTAATGTACATGTAGCTTCGTTTCAATAGGTCTAATTGACTCTACATCTTTGCAGCCAGGTATGCATAAGAACTCTGAGAAACAGTTTTTCTATGCTGCTATGCAGCAGACCTGAGACTAATGTACAAAGAACAGGGATTTCTCACAATTCAGGTGGTTGTTACAACATCATAATGGCATAACAGGGAAAGAAAGGAAGGGACAAAAAGGAAAAGGGGAAAGAGAGAGTGAGACACAGGGAAGGGGGGAAATATGCCCAGGGAAAGAGAAAAGTAGAGAGGGAAAGGAGAGAAAAGGAGGAAGAAAGGCAGAAAGGGAGAGAGGAAGGGTGGGAGAGAGGCTAAACTCATCCTTTTTCAGCATCCCACTCTCATGAAGCAGCATCAATTCGTTGAGAATCCTCATATCCAAATCACCTCCTCAAGATCCCTCCTCCTGGCACTATTGCGTTGAGAAGTAAGTTTTGAACCCGTGAACTCTGAGAGACATATTCAAACCATTGAAAAGTCACAAATAAATCTTTAATAAAGTCTGCCAAATTATTTATCTTTCCCAGCCAACTCCTCTGGAAGGTTTCCTCTATAGTCTGGTATATTGCAATTTTATTTGAAGTCTCTCAGTTTTAATACAGCTCACATCTCACTTATAAAGACAAAGAACATTACTCTTAGCTCCTAGCATTTCTTTCAGTTTCTCTTTCTATTCCCTGGGCACTGTAAAGCACTTAAATTATAGCTGCCACAGAAATGGGACATGCTACATCCACATACATTTCTATTCCTGTGCCCCACTCCTGTCTCATCCCTGAATGCTTTCAATTTCGATGATTATAATGCAAATTGAAATGAATAAGACTGTAATGACTCTACCATCTACATTTATATTAGACAAGTATACAAAATGCATGCATTTTTAAAAGAGAATACTAATGCATCACCCAAAGAGAATACCTCAAAAGAGGTATTACAGAATAATGCACCTAACTCTACATCTAACCTCTCACAACTTACATATACATGACATTAACTGAAATCATCATGCAATCTATTTGGGGTCAGAGAGCTTCTGTACTTTTGAAGCAGAAAACAAATTTTAATAGTAGGAGCATTTCTAACTATTCTCCATTAATATTCTTACAAACTTGTATTTATCAACCTAAGTATACTTTTTTGCTTTCAAAATAAGGCATTTGCTCTCAAAAGACTTTCAACAATTAGTAAGATGTCTTTTAAATTCTGAATATTTAGAAAGCTAATCTATTCACTGAATATCATTACCACCAATAAATCAGGTCTATGGTAACTGTGCAGTACATAGAATAACTCAATGTCCTCATCATCAGATTGCAGGGAAGTATAATTCAGTCTTGAGAGTTTAATTAAAACTATCTTCCAAGCATAAATTGTAAATCTTAAACCGTCGTAATTTTTAAACAATCAGACTATAAAACTCCATGAGTCACAGCAAGTTAACTGAAGAGATTCAAGTTCAAGGCTATGTCAATTGCTTTGAAAGGTATCAAAAGCCAGCTATGATAAAATGTACATACTAAGGAAAAAAGTGCCAATCTTTCCTTCCTACTTATGTAATTTCATTAAATCGTTTATAATATACAGCAATCAGAAATTGTCAAAAATTGCTTTCATAACTTTTAGATGGCTACTTATTATATTTTGAAGTGACCTTAATTCCAGATTGAACATTTTACTATCTCTGATATCCACAATATTTACTGAGATCTATTATGCTAAAAATATTTTTCAGCCCAACATTCTTAAATCTCCTGCTTATAACTCTGGCTTGTGATGCTAT